>JAOTAY010000007.1:342013-362204 GCA_025629805.1 Erythroxylum baracoense | reverse complement strand
GAATGCTAAAGTCCACTTTACCCTTCCTTATAAACTTAAGTTCTTTTAACCTTAAGTCATCTTCCAAAAATATCCTTGTGCATCTTACAACATCAACACTTTAATTCCATCAATCCATGAATTAAATCCTCCTAAACTTGATATAATAGTTACCTCCAAATAAAAAAATAATCTATCTAACAATACTACAAAATTTATTCAAATCATGCTTACTAAAAAAAACTTCAAAGCCCAATAGGCATTATAGCCTTAATGGATTTTAATAGTTTTAAATCTCTTTTGTTCTTATTAGGACATTGACGAGTATAATGTCTTGTTTTGTCACAAATGAAACATTGGTCTACCTTTTTTACTTATAGAGCTTGTCTTTTAAAGAATCAGAGAAATCTGTGTCATTTTTGTCTTCTAAATGGCCTATAATAACCTTCATTTGAATTTTGGGATTTGTGGAACTTTCAATAGGAAAATTTCTTGTGATGATACTTCTTCTTAGTATGACATTCACAATCCTTTTTCTTTTTACATTTTACCTTCAAATAAGGCTTTTTATAACCCTTTTTCAATAGAGGACCAACATTGATCATATTCTTAAAACTATTTGTTGATCACAATGTTCATCAAAAGAAGCTAAGGAAAGCTAATAGATTTCTCCAAAAGATATTCTTCTCATATCTCTCCCTAGAGCTGTAATAGTTCTTTGGAGTTCAAGTTGTAATTCTTTTTAAATAGATGAGGTGAATGTATAATAAAGATTGACATCATTAAAACCGTTAAGCAGATCATATCTTTTCGTCATATGTTGCAAATGTTTTTATAAATCTCTTCTGTCTAATGAATAACAGTTCGTTTCAAAGTATTCTTACCTAATCTATTTTCAATAATTTGGAAATCTCCATTGAATTCTTTGTGGATGACTCCAAGAAGGATTCCTGCAGAGGAGACTTAAATATAATGGAGTCTAGGGTAGTTATCTAGATTTTTCCACCATTCTCTTAAAGTACCAATAAAATAAGAAGTAAACACGGACAAAATATCTAGTAAGGGATTATTTAGGCAAGTCATCTGTATGTTGATCCAATCCTCGAATTTATGGAGATATTCTCTCCATTTTTTAGGTGAAAGATCATCAAAAGTAAACTAGGGTCCTAAAATAGGTATGGCTAATGATACTTATGTTAGTGGTGCTAAGGGTCTGAATGGTTAAGTCCTTATAGATTCAGCTTTACTGAAATCTGGTTCAAATTTAGTTTGTTGAGGCATAGTCATCATGATTTGAAATAATTTAGATAAATCAACAAATTGCTTTGATTCTTTTGTAGATTGTGCATACATTGCAAAGCATTGTTCATAAATGTCATAAAGCTCAAGTGAGTGGATACTAGTATAAGAGTTGTAATAAACTCTTATTAAGTAGTTTTATCTTTTATAGTGGATAGAGAATGTTGGGTTTTTGGTGGTAAAGAAGGTGGAGTTTTAATCTACAAAGGTTTTGTCCATAGATCAATAGGTTTGGTATATGAAGGTAATGGATCATAAGTTTTATCAGTTTTGGGCTTTATAAGTTTAGTAGGTTTGGGTTTGGTGGTAGAATGAATATGCTACCTAATTAACGGATAGTTCATTTAAAGCACTTTCTTATAATCAACAGCTTCAGGATAAGTTGGGGATGAATAGATGGGTAGTACAATTGGGAAAGTTGTAGGATAAGCTCTATAAATAATCTTAGAGTCTTTTGATTGCATGTCGACTTCCATTCTTTGAAGTACTTCTTTCACTCTTCGAAGTTCTTATTCTTTGCTTATGAAATCAGGTCCAAAATACTATGTTTCAATATATCTCTTGAGATCAACACCAAATTATTTCATCTAATCTTTTAAAGATGAGTATAGTTTTTAAATCTGAGAAGAGATTGTTTCGACCTATTTTTTAGTAGCTTGAGTTTGTTAATTAAGCCCATCAAAGTTAGTATCAATGTAGACTAGAAATTGGTTTTAGGCAATAACATTATCAGTATAACAGTTGAGTACTTCATCTCTGGGAGATAAAGGCACCATGGAAGATGATTCTTGTAGAACAAATATAAGGGTTAAAGATAACCCTTTGTGCATCTCTCCAAGGGTGGAAATTCGTCTTTATATAGTCTCATCATCATACAAGGAATTAGTACTAGAGTAGTAATAGGAACGAAAGAAATAATAGGCAGAGGTATGTTGGGAATTGATTCTTTAAGGAACAGATGTTCCTTTCTAATAGCTTTGAGTAGCTTTTAAAGAGTCTTAGGTTTAGGTTGTGGATTTTTAAGACCAACCTAAGGTTTTAAGTCTAGATCATGGTCATCATATCTGGAATGAAGGTTTTAGTAAGCTTGACAATGATAGAGTTCTTTGGGTTGTTATCTTCTTTTGCTTCGAGATTTTTCCTTCTTTTTCAAACTTAGACTTCATCTTCATTGTCTGTGTCATCATAGATGAGTGTTAGACATATTTCACAATCTGGACCACACATGGATGGATCTATACCCACATGAAATGTCCACGATGATGACTGATGTATACATGATGTCCACTAGGTTTAACACACTAGATTAAAGGTGCATTTTTGCCTTCTTTATGTGATAATACTAGTTAAAGCAATAAAATAAGTCCAAATGTGTTTGAGGATCCAGGATGGTCTTGATTGGGTCTAGTGTGATGGATTTAACAGATCCATTTCTTAGGTTCCTGATAATAGGTGGAGTAATTGTGTGGAAAGAGTGCCTATGATAAGCTTAGAACACCTTTTGATGGTTAATGATCCATTCTGTTAGCATCAGTTTTTTAAGTTCCATTAGTGGTAATTGTTTTGGGATCTAAATTATAGTAGTCTAATCATGGGCTCTATCTACTACCATATACAGAGCATCAAAAGTGAAATTTGGAAAATTAAGATCTACGTCATGGTTCTACAAGCGATAAATCATTTGGTGGTGTAAAGTAGCCATGAATGTTGTAAGTTTTGTTACGCTCCATGATTTGAATTTGGACTTAGAGTCTTTCAAATAGAATGGGGTTGTCCAACCTGATATTAAAATCAGGATTAATAGTGAGAATGATACTTCCATTGTTGAAAGTTGTCAACATAATAGCAATGAGTGCATTTTGGTAAAATTTGTAGGCAATGTCAACTTGTTTTTACCCTCTTAACTATGCCTACATTATCCTTGATAAAAGTGAGTAAAAAGATCTTTTTATATGCCATAAGTGACTCTTTACCTAGTGACCCTATTTATCTTTCTTCAACTCTTTCAATAGAAAATCTTCCTTCTATTGTCAAATGTGCTCTTTCCAATAAAATAGAAAATCTAGTAGAAATTACTCATCTTCCGGAGGAAAGTTATATCCATGATACTTCTTTGCCCCTGTATATATTCTCGCAATTATTTTTGGACTAGTATTATTCAGATCATTCTTACTACAAATTTGTCCAAAAGCGAAAGAGAATATCCAAAGTTCTAGTTTAGAATAGTATAGCTTAAAGGTAAGAATATTAGAACATTATATCAAACTAGAGATTCCAAAAGAACTCATGTCTCTTTGGAGGGACTTTGGAATCATACTCATCTCCATGTTAGAGCCATCAAACTTCTTGTTATTTTCCATAGACAAAAAGGAATTTTGGCCACTGCTAGGATCTCTCTTCTTGACATTACCTACACGAGTTACCAAATACATTGATTGGCACTTTGTTGACAACTCTTAATAATGGAAGTGTCATTCTCACTATTGCTCCTAATTTCAATATTAGGTTAGACAATCTAACTTTATTTGAAAGACTCCAAGTCTAAATTCATATCACTGGAGAAGAACAAGACTCTACAACAATCATGGCTACTTTACACCACCAAATGATTTATCACTTGCCATACTATAGATCTTAATTTTCTAAATTCCACTTATGATGCTCTGTATATGGTAGTAGATCGAGCACATGATCAACCAATTATCATTCAGATCATGAAATAATTTCCACCAATGGAATTTGAAAAGTTAATGCCAACAGAATGGATCAATAACTATCAGAATGTGTTCCATACTCATCATAAACACTCTTTCCATAGAACTACTCCTACTATTCTCAGGACACTAAAAGATGGATCTATTAAACCCATCTGTACAAGACCCAATAAAGACCAACCTAGACCTTTAAACATATATGGACATATTTTAATGCTTCAACTAGTATTATCACATGAAGAAGCCAAAGATGGACCTCTAATCCATCATATTAAACCCAATGGACATTAATCATCATCATGGACATTTCATATAGGATATGGATCCATCCATGTGTAAGCTAGAATATGAAATATGTCCAATTATTATGACACAGACAATGAAGAAGAAGTCTATGTTCGAAAAAGGAGGATAAATCTCAAAGCAAAAGAAGATAACAACCCAAAGAAATCTATCATTGTCAGCCTTACCAAAACCTTCATTCTAGACATGATGACCATAATCTAGATTCAAAACCTTAGGTTAGGCTTAAAAGTCCACAACCCATACCTAAGAATCTTCAATAGCTCCTTAAAGCTATTGGAAAAGAACATCTGTTCCTTAAAGAATCAATTCCCAACTTACCTCTACCTGTTATTTCTTTCGTTCCTATTACTACTTTAGTATTAATTCCTTGTAAGATGATGAGGCCATATAAAGGTGAATTTCCACCTTTGGAGAGACACACAAATGATGCACAAAGGGTTATCCCTTATATTTGTTCTATAGGAATCATCTTCCGTGGCGCCTTTTTCTCCAATCCTACAGATGAAGTATTCATCTTACATACTGATAATGTTATTGCCCAAAACCAATTTCTAGTCCACATTAATACTAAGATTTATGGGCTTAATTAACAAACTCAAGCTACTTAAAAACAGGTCGAAACAATCTCTTCTCAGATCTAAAAACTATACACATCTTTAAAAGATTATATGGCATAATTTGATGTTGATCTCAGGAGGTGTATTGAAACATAGTATTTTAGACTTCATTTCACAAACAAATAATAAGAACTTTGAAGAGTGAAAGAAGTACTTCAAAGAATGGAAGTTAACTTGCAAACAAAACACTCTAAGACTATTTATGGAGCTTATCCTACAACTTTCCCAATTGTACTACCCATCTATTCATGCCCAACTTATCCTGTAGCTGCTGATTATGAGAAAGTGTTTTAAATGAATTATTTTTAATTAGGTAGCATATTTATCCTACCACAAAACTCAAACCTATAAAGCCTAAGATTGACAAAACTTATGATCCATCACCTTCATATGTCAAACTTGTTGATCCATGGACAAAACCTTTACAAATTAGAACTCCACCTTCTTTACCACCAAAAACCTAACATTCTCCATCCACTGGAAAAGATAAAGCTACTCAATAAGGGTTTGTTACAAATCTTATACCATACACTTCAAAACATTTGGAGAATACACACCTGCACATTCTAACATATCTGAACAATTCTCTGCAATGTCTACACAATCTTTAGAAGAATCTGAGCAATTTGCTAATATATCTAAATTAGCTCAAATCATGATGACTATGCTTGAAACAACTAAAGTTGAATCAAATATCAGTGAAGTTGTGTCTCTAGGGATTGAATCATTTAGACCTTCAACACCACCAATAAAAGTACCACTAACTAAAATACTTCAGGACCCTAGTTTAATTTTGATGATCTTCCATATAAAAATGGAGAGAATGTCTCCATAAATTTAGAGCTTGGATTGACTTACAGATGACTCACCCAAACAATCCTTTACAAGATATTTTGTCTAAGTTTATTTCATGTTTTACTAGTACTTTAAGAGAATGGTGGCAAAGTATAGATGACTACTACAAACTCCAGTATATTCAAGTCACCTCTACAGGAATTCTTCTTGGAGTCATCCACAAAGAATTCATAGGAGATTTCCAGCTCATTAACAAACAGATCAATCAAGAATACTTTAAAATGAAGTGTTTTTCATTAGATATAAGAGATTTACATAAACATTTTCAACATATGATGGAATGATATTATTTGCTTAATGGTTTTAATGATGTCAATCTCCATTATATATTCAACTCATCTCTTCTAGAAGAATTACAACCTGAACTCTAAAAAACTATTGCAGCTCTACGAAGCGATATGAGAGAAATATCTCTTTGAGAAATCTACCAACATGCTTTAGCCTCTCTTGATAAACTTTGTGATAAACAAGTGTTTTTCAAGAATATGATCAAAGGTGGTCCTCTATTGAAAAAGGATTGTAAAAAGCCTTATTTGAAGATCAAATGCAAAGAGAAAAAGGATTGTGAATGTCAGACTAAGAAAAGTATTATCACAGTCCACAAATCCCAAAATTCAAATAAAGGTTATCATAAGACATTCAAAAGACAAAAATGACACATTTTTGTCTGATGTTTTAAAAGAAAAGCTCCACAATAGAAAAAGCAAATTGATTTTCATTTGTGGCAAACTAGGACATTATGCACGTCAATGTCCTAATAAGACTAAAAGAGATTTTAAATTGTTAGAATCCATTGAGGCTATAATGCCTATCTATGACAATGGCAATAATGAAGACTTTTTTTAAGAACAATCCAGTGAAGATAAGGAAACAAAATTTGTTATTCTAGTCAACTCTTCTAATAATGAGTTTGAATCCTACGATGACCTAATTGATGAAGATACTGAGGATAATTACTTATATATGCTATAGCAAACATGTTTGAAGGTAGATTCAAAACCTATCACTGTTCCTCTTCCTTATATCCATATCCAGTTATTACAGCAAGATAAATATGATAAACCATTCAAGGGTATTGGATATATGGATACTGGATCCTATCAGACTAATATGAAGTACAACATCTTACGTCCTGAAGTCTGTATATCACATGATGAATATTGCACTACTATTGATGGTAATTCATTCAAAATTGGGCTTATTACTAAAAGAAAAATAGGGATAAGATTTTTCCCTTATTGTGATATATAGACTGAAGTTTTTAACGGTCATCTACCTAGCCTAGATATCCTAATTAGTATGGATGTATATAGCCTAGCATCTCCATTACAAATCCTACCCAAAGGGATTAAATGTTGAGCCAATTTCAGTGCCTACACAAATATATGTAATGTGTTTGAGCTCACCCAACTGCCTCTTCCATATGAAACACTAAGGGATCAATTTTTAGAACACTTTCCTGAAAACCATGCATATTTATCACAACCCAATTCTCTTTGGAAAAATCCATAATTCTTCAATCATCTATCATTTAAGAAGAATGAAGACATCAATCCTCCCAAGGCTACTCACCCTAGAATGAATCCTGATGATTTAAAGTTAGCACAAGAAGAGTGTGTTATTTTACTCCAACGAGGACTAATCACGCCTACAAAATTAGACTGGGTGTGTCAAGCTTTCTATTTGAACAAAAGACAGGAAAAAATAGGTTAATGATTGATTATAAACCTCTGAATGCATTCTTTTAAGATGATAAATTCCCACTACCAAAATTTAACGTTCAAGTCCTGTTTCTCAAAGAAGCAACATTCTTTTTAAATTTTGACTTGAAAGTAGGATTTTGGCAATTAGGAATAGATCCATAGGAAAGATACAAGGAAGCCTTTCGTATTCCAAATGCTCAATACCAATGGACTGTAATGCCATTTGGACTTAAGGTTGACCCATCACTATTTCAATAGTCCATGACAAAAATTTATGACCCTATTCTTTCTAACACCTTGATCTACATTGATGACATCCTCATATACTCTAAAGTAATATAGAATCATGCTCTCAATCAAGAAAAGTCATATTGGGATAGCCCAAATAGAATTTCAAGTATGAATTTCCATGATGGATTTTATCAACCTAGTCCATATCTAGCTAATATGTTATTATATTTTCCTTATGAAAATCTCAATACAAAGTAGATTCAATAATTCCTTAGAATTATAAATTACATATGAGATTTCATCAACTTTTTGGTTGATTACATAACCCCCTTATCCACATTACTGAGAAAGAATCCACCACCATAAAGTAAAGAACAAACCAGAGATGTCTAGCACTTAAAACAAGTAAGCCAAAACCCACTCCCTTTAAAGATTCCTGACATAGGCTAATGCATCCTACATATAGAACCTAGTGATCATTATTGGAGTGCCATCTTAGTAGAAGAGATTGATAGGAAAAGACACTATTGTGACCATGCTAGTGGCCAGTTCAAGGAGTCAGAAAAATACTAATTTATAAGGAAATCTTAATAGTTAAAAAGGGCATCAAAAAATTCAATTTCCACCTTAATCCTTATCATTTTTTGATTGAAATGGACAGCACATTTTTACAAAGATTCTCAAGCCTGACAAAACGATATTTCCTCATAGCCAATTACTTTGGTGGAAAGATTGGTATTTATGCTATAAATTTAACATTTGCCATATTAAAGGTCTTCACATCTTTACATATTTTCTCTCTTGACTAAGAAAACCAATCAATTGCTCTCTCCCATACTTAGGAAATCTTCCTCTCATTCTTCTTATCATGTAATTTCCATAGTATTTTAGGATTTAAAAATCCTTCCCTCCAATCACCAAAACTCCTCCAATTGCACTAGATGATATTCCTGTTCTCCTTTGAAAAATTATGTTTAACTGCCTCCATCTTGTTCTCATAACTCTAAACATTCCATCACGTCCCCATCAGTTTGACATGGTAACACCTTACTAGATTCTTTACCACGTTTATATTATCTTTCTAAATTAACAATGTGGTACCTATGGCCTTTATCTATCCTATATGCATGCCTAATTTCTCTCTCCCCTTTACCTGTGTATAAGTATCTCGCCAATCTATCCAATGTTAGCTCTCTCTTATAGACATTCCCCGAATGGTTCCAACCTTTATCTAAATGGTGTATTCAACTTTGACACATTCTCAAGAGATGTCAAGTATGGGATATTCCTCTGTTTGATTAAAAAACCCAGTCTATCTTCATTATCCATCGTCCATAGAGCTTGATTATGAATAATCATTTTCATCTTTGGCGAACTTCCGATAACTATAAAAAACATTTGAGAGACTCGATACGTGATCTATACCATTTTCTGGATCACCTTAACCATTATCCCAAAACCACCAAGCCAACTAATTGTACATCTCTAGGTCTTACCTAGGTGACTTTGCCATTCCGAAACTCATTTCCCCAACTGTTAGATATTTTTCTTTTGTTGACTAATTTTCTTATATAGGTTTTAACATTATGGCAAGAGAACTAGCATGCCCATCTTGTTTTGAGCCCAAGCATTGTTTTAAAATTGGACAAAATTCGACAATTCAAAATCCCAAACTCCCTGAATATTTTAAAGATGATCAAGATCCTTGCCTCCAATTTGGACTAAAACAGAAATAGCCCATCTTATTAAATAGCTAGAAAAAATAGATGATGATATGTTTAATTCTGATGATAGTGGTGGACCCCGGTCTCTTTCTACACCTCCTTATTGATATATTTGTTTTTATCTTTGAAGAATATTATTAGGAGCCAATGTTCCCAATAAATCTTACTTTTATTATCTATTTTTGTATTCTATTTTGAATTATTATACTATAAGGGAATCTTCCCTAAAAGATGTTTATCCTCATTTTCCTTGCTTAGTCTATAAAAGCAAGGTTTTTCTTCAGTTGTAAGGCATTAGAAAAATCAATAAAAATGACGTATGTTTTTCTATACTATGGCTTCTTTCCAAGTTCTTTCTCTTCTGAAAGCTTGATTCTTGAATAATATAGCTACAGTCATAAAGAAAGACAAGTATGCTCTACACTTGCCTCTTCATGAGGATCCTATGTATCAGAAAGTCTTGAACTATAGATCTTATTTGAGGTATAAGGTTAAACAGGGAAGATTGGTCAATTTAGATTTCTAAGAGGAAATCCTTAAGAATTGACACTCAAATATAGAAGGGCTTGTGTCTTGACTAGCATATTTGAAATCTAAACTTCTTTTTATGGAAATATGTTCTATAAACCGCTTAACTGGTATATAGAAATCTATGATGCAGCGCCCTTGGGACTAGTACGTAAAATATTTCATGAGCATAGGAATCATAGAGAAAAAAGCCTTTCTTGATTCATGTGATCTAACAACGCCACGTATATTAGGTTTCTACTATCCCCGTATGGCCTTTGACCAGGAGTTGTCAAGATGGTATAAGGTTAACATATTTAAGTAAAATTATTAAATACAAAATTAGTGACATCTCCTAACATACAGGTAAAAGAGTCTAAGAACCAACTTAAAAGGACATTCTTATTGAAATTCAAAAAATCCACAAGTACAAAGGATAAACCCATATGTCATCTTCACATTTTACTACATGAGCAATAATATGTAACAAACTTGCCACTTTATAATGCAAGATCTTTATGCACTTAATTATTTTCATACAGTAACGTTGAAAAATATTATCAATTACCTTTATTTGAGAATTCATAATAAAAATATCTCAAAAAGTGGTAAACAATACAATATATAATGATAGGTGGACCACGTGAGATAATAAAACAAGATTTATCTCATTTGTTTCAAGTCAATTTTACAAAGGATCACTTAAGTATGGCTTTAGAAACTTTATAAATTTTTTAGTAATTAAATATCAATTATTACTAATGTAATAACATTTTAAAGATAATAATTTATGCGTCTACAGCATCTAAAATAATTTTACGGATCATTTCACAAATTATAAAATTTTGAGGATTTTTTGTCATATATTGTGTTGATGTCACCGTGCGCATGACGGCTACTGAAGCTACCTCACCCACTATCCAGATGTGTAAGGGGCATGCAACTCATATGCAAACCTTTATGGCGCGTGTGTTGCATGCAAGTTGACATGCGTAGATGCGTCCCTATATTTTTAACACGTGTGTTGCACGCATGCACCCTCCCTAAGCTCACATATGTGCCTGACTCGTGTCACTCCTTCTTTCTCAATATGTCGACTCCCACCACGCCACGATAGGCGGTTTAATCAGAAACTGCCGTGGAAACTGGTGTGAAGGCTTTATGCTGAACATTGGAGCTTACTTACCCCTTACCGCGAAACTCTGGGGTCCAATCAGGGCTGTCATTGGCTTGGGAGCTCGGATTTCGTCGGGTGGTTGTCGAAGTCGACTCTATGCAGGTAATAAACATCTTGTCTTCACCACCTGTAATACTGATTGAGGGTTTTTCTTTGGTGCAGAATATCAGGCATTACAACGTCGATCTTGGAATGTCCAATTTCGTCACGTTCATCGCGAAAGTAACCAGAGTGCTGACAGTCTGGCCCAGTTGGCATTCTATTCCAGGCCAGGACTCTCTATTCTCCAGGAGCCTCCCCTTATCACCAGGGAGCATGTCCGCCACGACCGAACGGGTGCTGTGTATCGCAGATCACTGCGTTTAAGCTAGCTTAGTTTTGTTTCCTTTGTAATCAAAAAAAAAATGCACCAGTTATATGAATGACTTTTGGTATTCTGGCTAAAATTCAGTGAATTTTTGTTGGAAATCACTAGAAATTGAGCTTTTTGCTTGTTTTTCTTGGAATTCAAAAGTATAAATTAAACCAAACAACAAATACACTATGTATTTAAGGAAAATTATAATAATTTACATAATTTCCTTATGAGAAATTAGAAAATTATTTATTTAATTCATATAATCTTGAAACCACTTTCATACCACATGTTAAACATAGTACAAACTTTATTAATCGGTCTAAGATTAACCATAAAATTGTATAAACAAAAAATAATGCAAAAATATACATATTTTGCTATTCGTCTGTATTTGAGCAAGTTGTTGAAGACTTCAAATAAGCTCGTCAACCTTCGAACAAGCTGTTACAATTATCCTCAACGAAAGTTGGTTAAAACGAGACCAACAAGATCTTTATGCACCTTCAGTGCTCGGATCTCCTCAGTGTTAAAGAAAACTATATATTTTGAACTTAACTAGGCATCCAAAGACCAACAACTATTTGTGTTAACTTTATTAGCTTCCTCGTTACAAGTTCAATAATAACCCAACCCAAACACACAAAAAAAAAAGTCATTTTCTTAATTAATGTGTGCCCTCTATTTATAAAAAATCACAACTGTTTATAACTTAAAATAGGTGATCTAGTAGTCCTGATCTGATAAATCACTCTCCTCTTTTGCTTTGCTCATTGAGACAATTAATAGGAGAGTGTTACATCTCTTACGTTTAAACGACTTGTGCGCTCGAGGGAAAAAAGATTTGGACATCTGTTAGAGCTGGTCCCTTTCTTCATATGTTCCATCATTAAACTGTTGAATTTTATCTGTCAGGTTATAGAATTCACCATCGATCGTCTACAAACAATAATCTCCAAGATGATCTTACACACTAACATACAGAATAACAACATCACGGTAAAGATCAGAAATGAAAGTAGGTATAGTTTGATTGCCCCTGCACATCTTGCTATACAAAGGATAATATCGGAGCAAAGACATTGAAGAGACTTCTCACGGACTCAAAGCTTCAATGTGAGGTCTGGTGCAGATTTTTCCGAATCAACTGTTGGAGTCGCACCTAAGAAATGCAAGTTTGAACCGGCTGTGAGTACAAAACTCGGAGCACTATCATCTGAATCTGCTACTTGACGGAAACTACCAGGCCACAAAAGTTCTGAATCGTCATCCTCAACCAAAATTGGCAGGCCTAGATAACCATGATCAAATCTTGCACTGCTTCTACCATCTGGTGGCCTGACTTGAGGCATGAAGCTGTTGTGAACGGATGAGTGTGCTTTGATTTCTAGAGATCGAAACGCAGATCCTTGCAGAGGCAAAGAAGCCAAGCTAGCGTACCTGTCTGAAAATATGCCCATTCTCATTTCTCGTTTGGCTAACGTTCTCTCTCTTTTATGTGCATTTTGGTGACCACCAAGTGCCTGAGAGCTGAAGAACTTTCGCTGACAGTAATTACAAGGAAAGACCCGCGGATTCACTGCTGCAGTGGTATGCAATGTTGGTTCATTACTACTTTCGCTTGTACTTGACAATGAGAATCCTACTGGATCGCTTTTCCCAAACTCATCATTATTGTAGCCAAGTTTTAAATCCAGAGAAACTGGTTGATAACCAGACTGGGTTACCATGGGATCTGTCTGTTGGGAAAAGTTGATCGGAGTGTCATTGGAAGGAACTGATGGTTCTTGGATAGACAAGTTTGAAGCTACTTGGCTGCTAACCTCCGAATCATTTTCTGAGGACGCCTCAACTTCAAGATCAATGTTTACTTTCATATTGCAGTTCAGCAGTGTGTAGAAAAATACCAAGATTGTGATAGTCTTAAGCCATCATCTGTGAAACTAGGTGTTCCTCACCTGTTAATTTTGCATTAGAAGTTTAGAGCTTGATTATTGATTTACTTGAACAAAAAATATAAGAAATATATAATGCGCAGAGATAACAGAAGATTTGGAGCACTTCAACTATCGATGTCAATGTAGAGCATGAGAATTTGGAAAGGAATAAGGGACCTTTTAACCACAGCTTAAAAGTTTCATCAAAACTAACGTTAATTTAGTGTCATAACATCAGGATGACACCTTATTGGTTCTCTGGGGAATGAGTCTTTCAAGCTTGGTAAAATAGACTGCATCAAGGACATTCTTGCCTGTAAGAAGAGAGAGAACAATGCATGCAATTAAAAGTATGACTATACAATCAAGTTTAGTGGCTTCTAAGGTGTCAAGTAAAATGCCTAAGAGAAAAATGATTATGTGATCTACTTGTTCGTAACAACTTTGCAAGCCCTTCTTCTGTTTTTCAGTCAAGTATCAAGTACTAAAACGATAGGATATGAATCAACCAGAACAAAATTGACCCTTTTTTGTTTTTTGGTAATTTTTAAGCTCTGCTTTCTCTGTCATAAAGCACATGCTATGACATAGAAGCTGTATAATATTGAAATGGTGACTTAGAAGTCCGTGATACTAAAATTCAAGGCTTATTACCTCTAAAAGTCTCATGTTACACCACAACGCCATTTCCATGCTGCGTTTATTTAATGACATTCAGACTGTACGGACTGGAGTTGCATTTTGATCGGAGACTTCAATTTTAGTAAGGACCGAAGAGCTAAAGAGGTTGATGCTTTCTCTTATTATCATACTAATCACACCCAAGGACTTCATCTTCCAATTTGGACAGCACTTTTGACTAGATTGTTATGAGTGGTTAGCACATATAAACCACTGCAGGTTGACCATAGGTTTTTGGCCACCTGTGATTTGTTTGATAGCTCAAGACTCTAGATTGTATGGTAGTTTTTTTCCATTCATAGAAGCAACAAAAACAAAGGGAATAAGCTTTGGCCTTTTCTCCTGAACGTAGTCAAGGAATCGTTGCAGTAATTCTTATCCTAGAAGATAAGATTTGAGCGACAAACTAGTTCCTCAAATACTGGTTAAAGTTCTGGTACCAATATGTATTTCATTTGCATAATATTCTAACAAAATTCTTCATGTGCATTTAACTAAAACATTTGATGCACAACACAATTATTGCTAAAGCAATGTTACAACGATTTTACACACTCGAACCAAAGATATCCTGGGTCAGAACACCTTAATGGTCAGGAAAACCTGTCCATGTTTAAAGCAATATAAGCATGAAAAAAATTCTTTGCTTTAGGATTGGAAATAAGTAAAACATCATGAAGGACATGAAGGCCATTTTGCAGGTAATTAAAGCTGAAAAACGTGTTTAGCAGATAACTGCTCCTAAATTTTAATAACTCAATTCCGTAGACAACCATTGCAGAAATCAATTTGTAGATAGTTTCCAAAGGGATAGGCGGAAAATGGTGAAGAAGAGACTCAGAACAGAGAATACTGTCAAATTAGCACATCAGTTTGCATTTTTCTGGAAGCTTTTAATCTCAGACGAATGACCAAAACCAAACCGTAAGCCAGAAAATTAAGAAAATGTCTAGTAAAGCACCAGACAAACATCAAACCTCACATAATTTCAAGTGATTAAGTACAAATAAAACTTTCCGATTAGCAAGGTAGTAGGTAAAAGGTAATGTGGAAAGACTAAAGAGCAATCAGTTTCCGCAGCAAGAGAAAAGTTTATTTCAGGTAACAACAATCGTATTCATGATAAAGTTTTAGCAACTTTGAACTTCAACATTTACAAAAGCAAACCCAGAAGAAATCCACAAAAATAACAAACATGCAGAGAAAGAGAGAGAACATAATTTCTATAAGAATACCCGGCTCAATTGACGACTTGAGTACTCTTTAAGAAATCACAAAAAGAAAATGAAAAAAGGAAGAATTGACAGCAGGAACTTGGTTTATGGGAGCATACCATCCTCAGTAGCAAGTGGGAAGTCAGTACCAGTCTAGCTCGTGGATGTGCAGACAAAAGCAAGAAAGCTGCGTAGAAATTGGAGACATCTGCCTCAGTAGTCCTTTTCTTGGTATGTTTGATCATTACTACACAAAAACAGGAACATGATTGTGGGTTCTTAGTTTTTGCAACAACTTTAGAAAGACAATGAGTGAGAGAGTGTGCGTGTGAGAGAGGGTTGGTGTTTAATTATGGGAAAGCAAAGGTAAGAGCAGAGTGGAGGAGACAGTGGTGGGAGTCAGGTGAGTCAGAAGAAAGAAAAAAGAAAGGGGAGGTTGAACAAAAATAAGCAAACAAAGAGGAATATGACATATGGCATGACAGAGTTTCAAGTTTCAACTTCTAAAACTGGCGAGTGAGTGTACTTTTGTTTTATGACGACATATGATCCACTTACTTAAAAAGTACTTATTACGATGAACAACTATGAACCGGGAAGGATAAGCACACATCTACAGAAATAGGATAAAGCAAAACACAGCAAATACGTTTTATTCGTGAGTCCCACCAAAGATTCTCTCTCTCTTCACTGAAAAGTTCTTGCAGATGCCCCCAGACTGCATGGGTCAGCCTCAGCTCTCACTCATTCACCCTTATCTACTAAATTACTCCTTTTCCCCTTTAATTACCCTTCATAGTAATTCCACTGTATAACTATATTATTCTCATCGTATAAATAATAATTTTTAAAAAAAAATTGACTCAACCTTCCCACCTACACAAAGAATACAATTCCATTATACTTTCCTTAATCAAGATAGTGTTGGAAGCTTCTTTTAAGAGTGGTCTAGTAAAATATAAATTGATACTACTCTTAATCCAGAACATATACCAACAACCATAACATGTATACGTAAAGCTGAAAATTAGAAACCCTGTATAACTAGAGTTAATGAACTCCATGTTGTGGCCACAAGTTCCTCTTATCATGTAAATCAGGGTATGTTACAGAACCATGACCTCTTACACAAATGTCCTTAACAATTTGAAATTAACTTTAAAATCTTTTGTAGCTTGATAATTTACAAATTATTTTTATAAAATTACAAAATATATCATCAGAAATCAACTAACATGGGTAAGTAATATCATCAGAAATCAACTAACATGGGTGAGTAATACTTTTTTTTAAAAAAAAGAACCAAGCATATCCATATTCTTTTTTTTTTGTTAGCTTAGGTGTCTTAGAAGGGTCCCAATTATAGGAATGTGCCTTTAAGTCATCCACACTCAGGCTAATCCATATTCTAGTTCAATATTGCAATCTTCCGTTCTATCTTTATTCATCTATGTAATCATGTATATTCACGTGACTACATTTTTTACTCTACGTAGTAAGTCCCCTTTTCTTATTTTTTAAGATAATTTTGTTTATAATTTTTTATTTTCTTGTCTCCTAATTTATCAGTTATTTTCTCTATTTTCGGTAATTAAGGAATTGAATTGATACCAAAAATGATACTTAGGTAGGAGCCTTAAGAAAGCCATACCGAAGGTTAAAAGACCAGACATACAAAAGAAACCTACAATATAAACTAATGCCTTCAAATATTATTTACAGGGAGAGCTCAATGGTGAATTTTTTTTTTTTAAAGCAAGGCAAAATTTCATTCAAAATGGTGAAAATACAAAGAGAAGGGAAAGTCATCTCCAACAATTGGAGTCAGTACAAAATCAGCCAACTTAATAATATAAGAATTTTTGAGCTACACCATCTAGATTTGGATTTGTTGCCTGATTTGACTGGAAATGAGTTGTTGACGAGGAATAGACAAAATTTTTATTCTAAGCACGAGAAAGAACTTTGTCCATATGAATTTATTGTATTGATCTACTTTTCCAAATATCTTTGTATTTCTCACCCTCTATATAAAGTGGATTAGCATAGCAAAACCTGTTCTAAAGACCTTCTAATCCTCTTTACTTCTCCATTTTAGTTCATTTATCCAAGACAAACACTCCATCAAGTTGAAATTCCAATCTTGTAGCTCAAATAAACTGAGAAATTTTCTCCAAAACAAATTTGTATGACAACATTTGAAAAATATATAATCTACAATTTCATCAACACTAGAACATAATGGACAGGACTTTTCTGAGATCTGAAATTTAATCATGTCTTTAGTTCTCAACTTTTGAATAGATGCCAACCAAAGAATAAAGGAATGGGCCAGAGAAGTATCGAAACTCGAAATTAACTTGTAAAGAGGAAATCTAATGAGTGGTCCAAGCAGATGTGAACTTCTGTGATCTCTGTGCAACATCCATCTGATTGGATCCTGTTGTATTTGATCTGATAATTAGCTTGGCACGCAATCAACTATTGATCTAATTCTTCTAGCTATATGGAAAGGTCAAATACCAGTTGTTATTGCAAATGAGTTTATACATCTTAGTATTCTTAGGGATTACTACTCTTAGAGTTGGAAAAAGCTGAGTATAATATAAACGACCAAGTGAATGTCACTTGTCAAGCCAAAATTTGTACTCTTCCCATCCTTGATGTAGTTGTGATATGAGTAAGCATAAATGGCCTAGTAAGTAAGAATTGTTGAAAGGTATAGGAATGAGTACATTGACGAGAGATTGCCCAAATGCTTCTTTGTTTGATATGGAACATATGCACCTCTTTCAGGCTCTCTTTATTATAGCGGATTCTCAATAAAACTTTGTTCATTCTGTTGCTAGAGTTGATTCCCAACCCATCATATTTTTTAGGAAGACACATAACACTCTATTTAATTTTGGAATTCTTTTTATCATACGAATTCAATCCGTACCATATGAAATCTCTTATACTCCTATCAATTTTCTTCAGAACTCCTTTAGCAAATAGCTAAATGTGACAACTAATAAATATGTAGATTGTTTAGAATGAAAATAGCTAGTTTAACCTACTTCCATAAAATAGAAATTTATTGCTCCAATTAGAGAGTCTTTTATGCACTTTGTCTAGAAGAGGTCTGCATTCAACTTCCTTTAGCTTCTTAGTGGAAATTGGAATTCCCAAGTAAGTGAAAGCCAACTGATGAATAGAAAAAGTTGCTTCACTAATTAACCTTGATGAATCATCTCAACTTTGCTTAGAAAGATAAGCAGCACTTTTACGATGATTGTATTTTAGGCCTGAAACTTCCCGAAATCTCAACAAACCATTTAAGATCACCTCAATTGAGTTAGAATCATCAGCATATAGCATGAGTAGGTCATCAGCAAAAGGAAGTTAATATAAAACAAAACCAGGTACTCCATTGCTATTCTCTTTTTTTTATAAGATAGTAAGACACGCTTCTGTTTTAGAACAGTCAGTTACAGACAGTTTCCAGTTTGCGCCGCTGGTGTACTTCCCAAGAGCACCCCACCACCGCCTTCCAGTCTGGAAGATAATGTATACAATTTAAAAGCTAATGATGAATGATAACCATAGTTTCTGCTTAGCCCAAAACTCATTGACCCTATTAATCCTTATTCTCACGCTGCTTAATTTAATTGTTTTTGTTATTATTACCAAATTAATGCGTGTATAAATAATAGATTCAGTGCTGATTGGTTAGAATCCACTAAGAAGAAATAATAATATCCCAACCAAAAGCATATCTTTTCTATATATAGATATATTGGAGCACCCACAAGCCAAAGGGTCGCGGCACTTAGTTTTCAGCAGAAGCCATTTAGTAACGCTTCATTTGAAAAGGGTTTTTAAATGCTTTTTTTAAGAAAAAAGGTTTAGGGTCTGTTTTTTTTAATAATCTGCAAAAATTAAAATTTATTTTTAATTATTTAATAAAATTTTATTTGAATTTATATATTTTGGAGATATTTTAAATTTAATTATAGTTATTAATAATTAATTATTTTATTTTATATTAAATTAAAATAAATTAATTATAATTCTTACTAATAATTAACATATTTAATAATTAAATAATATATATTTAGTTTATCCTAAACTAATTTTATTGCTAAATGTTATATAAGAGATTAAAATAAATTTAATTAATTAAAATAATTCATATTTAAATTTTGTCTAATATGTAATTATCATGACTAATAAAATATATCTACATTGATATTAATAACGAAATAAGTTTTTATTTTTATTTAAAAAAATTAAAAAACAAAATTAAAAAATGCATCAAAAAAAAGTGGAATCAACTACTGGTTTCAATTTTAAAATCGCAAGTATATTAGAAACTTCAGATCCTGTGTATTTATTTTCTCACCCTTCTAAACTTGAGACCTAAAAAAAATATTCAATCTATGTTGCAAAAGAAATAGATATAAACCTTCTAGAATTGAGCTTAACAAATAATAATTAGAGGACAACCTATGGAGGATGAAACATGGAGTAATAACGCTGCGTTTGGTTACTGTCTTCTGGGTGTAAAAACAAAACGAGACAAAAATTTGGAGACGGAACAGAACAAAAATTGAAGACAGTAAGGTGTTTAGTTGTGATGGACAAAACAGAAAAGACTGTTTTCGTCTCGAGGACAAAAATGTGTTTGATTATTGTGGACAGAGCATAAAAACAGTGTCAATGACAAAAATATCTCTACAGTATAATATGCTTTAAAATATTTAATTCATTGATTAATTTATAATTGTATCAATATTTATTTTAAGTGTATTTGTAATTTTTTATTACGATGACATAATTACAATATAATTAATTAAATTATTATTATTACTTAATTAATTACATTATATTTAATTAAAATATTATTATTA
>JAOTAY010000007.1:316029-335004 GCA_025629805.1 Erythroxylum baracoense | reverse complement strand
TTTCAAGGTAAACATGTTTCATTATGTTATAAATTTATGTCCTTAATTTATAATTTGCAACTTCATCTTGACCAAACTAAACATCTATGAACCAAAGCAACACAAATGACATTTATTTTAGATTTTAGATACACAAAACACAACCAATTCAATTCAGTATTCAAAATTTCAGATCACATTCCAACTCCAACTAAATAATTTCATACACAAACACAACCAAACCCAACCAATTCAGTATCCACATCCACTATCCAGATTCCAGAATCCCAGTTCCCAAATCATGCAACAACATAAAAAACACCATCCAACACTCCAACCAACTCCATGTCTCCAACATCGTGCATCATCCAACCAAAACCATCATAATGATCCAACATTCTAATGATGATGATCCAATCCAACACAACAAAAATTTTAATTAAGCATGAAATTTTCGAAATCAGAAAAAAATCAAAAAACCAACTTTGGGTCTTTGGCGGATCTTCGGGTTTTGTCACGGGTCAGAGTCTAGAGCGTCTTCGGTGGTTTCAGATGTGTCTCCAGTGGCTTCGGTGCAGTGTAGCGGTGCTACAATGCAGTGGCTTCAGGCGGAGAAGGTGGTGGCGTCTTCGGGTCCGCGTGGAGGAACGAGGAAGAGTCTTCTTCAACTGACGAGCGAAGGAGGCGAGGTCCAGAGCAGTGCGGCGGTGGTTAGACGCGACGGCGACAGTTAGAAGAGAAGAGGTGGGCGGCGACGCAGGGAGAAGACAGAGGAGGAGAGGAGGCGGCACAGAGATGAGAGAAGAGTGTCTGAAGAATAGTCGGGGACCGGGGGGTTGAGAATTTTAGGGTTAAAATTCTGAAATTTGCAAATAAGTCCTTAGGGTTTTAGAAATTTATGGTACCAGAATGAAAACTACCGATACTAACCAGTATTTTAGGCTAGTATCGATGGTTGTCTGTACCGTTCCGTCTCCCGGCCGGTATGGTACGTTATGGCCGGTACTAATCAGAACGATACGGTATTCTAAACGTTGATCTAGACACATTTTTTAGTCCCTTTCATTAATTTTATTTCAAGTCCTAAGACACAACTTGGGCATCTTCTTTATTTTGAGTTCTTAGATACAATTCTAGAAATTCTCAATTTAAAGCCTTAAGCCTTCTTTAAGCATATCAATTTCAATTCAAACCCTAAGACTCAATTCTAAATATTTTATTTTAATTTTGGAGCCTTCAATCCATTCTAAATATTCCATTTAATTTCATTCTTAGGCCCTAGTACTCACTTCTAGGCTCTATTTCATTTTAATCCCAAACTTTAAGACTTACTCTAGGAATTTTGTTTTAATTCTAAGCCTTAAGACTCATTCATGGCATTGATGGTACACCAAGTGCCAAAAAGGAAAATTTCTTAATTTTTCTCAATAATGAAGAAAAAATATTTAACTTATCTCTCTCCAAAAAAAAACTCCTTCGCGAGTTATCATCTTCTGAAAATTTGAAGTGTTGAAAGGTATAACTATAAGGTAATTATATTAGCTATCCTAAATTGTTACTGAAATACAAGCAGATGAGCAACTATAAGATAATCTATCAAAATCTTAGTAACTAATTTTTGACATGAGAAAGGTATTTTTATGCTTTATTCCTCTTTATTTTAAGCAATATTATTATCACTACAATTTCCAGCAAATTCAAAAAGATATTTGAGTATTAGTTCAAAGATTTTTTATGAAAGAATAACTTCCAAAACTGGTGTAAAAACACTCTGCATAGAACATGAACTGAATCAAAATGAATTGTCAAGAATCTTAAGTCTAGGAATTGGACGCTTTAGTGCTGGTATTGTGCATATGCACGCTATTTTGCCACAAAAACCATGCAACCGATGCTCAAGAGTTTTTGCATAGCATCATCTAGCCCTTTTCTGAATGAGAAAGTTTCCGCTTTAGAACCTCATTTTCCTTTCTCAAGTTCATAATTTTTCGCTTTAGTGTCTCAACAAGCCGATCTGCAATCAAGTCCTGCTGCTGTTCAACCAGCTTTGTATTGCTGACCAACACTGCGACACATTAAAGTAAAGATATAAAACAGGAGATAAGCAGGTTTCTTACAAACTTAGTAGGGATCATATCGGAGTAGGGATCATATCAGAGAGACCATAAACTGTATGCCATACAAACAGTGAATTCCCTGACTGCGTAAAATGTGCATTATCGATGACTAAAGATCACCAACAACGCGGAGAAAAATTGAAGTATTTTTTACTCACACTCCTTTTCCAAACTGCAGAGTTTTTTACTGAGCTCATTTTTCTCTTCCTGTTCAACCAGGAGGCAGTCCTTCAAATCTTGAATCTCAAGAATAACTGTCACCAGTTGCCAATAAACGTCAAAATGATTAGACACACTGCATTTTACTGAAAAGATCCAATGTTTCAAATATTTGAACCTCACATTTTGATTCCATCTCATAGGAGACTTGCTCCAACCTCTTTGCCAAACTTTGCGTAAATGTCTTTTGTGCGGACAAATCATGACGGAGATGACTTATAGTTGCCTCATCAGCTGCCTTCTCAAGTAGAAAGTCTCTAAGGTAGTGAACAAATCATCACCCCCAAAAGCTTGGAGCACATTAAGGGACATAATGTAATAGTAGATTAAATCACCTAATTTGGGACTCGAGTTCGGCAATCTTGATTGTATATTCTTGCTTAAGAAATTCCAAAGCATTTCTGTGCTCCTGATTATAGATTTTAGTAGTAGAAAGCACGACAGGCAAACAGACAATGCTTGTAGTATACGAATCATTTGCATTACAAATTACAAGCACCGGAAAGGTTCTTAAAAGACCATTTTTTCATAATAAATTGAAGTTCCTGTCCTACTGTCTACTCAAGTGTCAGAGATAACTTATTTAACCATGTATTTTGATCAAGTATAGCTCCACAGCTACTATTGCACAAAGTGTACTTTCACTTACTTTCTCTTTGCTGAACTGTTCATTTCTGATTCTTTCTAGCTCTTCCTTCAGGCTTGAGCATTTGGTACGTCGTTCAAGCTGAATATCATAAACTCAATATATCAGGTTAAAGAGTACCAAAGTTGAGGATATGCTCATAGAAGCTTCGTCATGAACTCAATCCTTTCGATGGCTTCTCGACTTTGCTTCAGATCTGCAGATGAAAGAAAGGATGGATTCTTTCAAGAGAAACAACAAAAGTAGTACAAACCTGCTCCGCTAGATTATTTAAAGACTCTCCGTAGAGTTTTGTCAATCTTGCATTTTCTGCAAACGTCACACAAGAGACTAAAATTTACACCTTTAAGTTGTTTTTTTTTCCTTGGAAAATTGTGCATGACATCGAATTAAGCCGGCTATAACACTCACTTATTGAATGCTTCATGAAGGTAGTGTATTTGATCAAACACAGGGAAATGTTTGGGTTTATTTTATGCATTTAAATGGAAGTGAAAGGAGTGAAAGAGAGAAAACCTTGTTTGAGGGAATTGGTGATGAGCTCAAGAGCCTCTCTCTTCTTGATTTCCGCATCTAAATTGGCTTTAACCACTTGCATTTCCCTCGTACCATTCTTGAAATCCTGCAAACCATCGCCCAAATTCATTTCAGGGAATTCCATCACCAGCAAACCCATTAACCTGAAGGAAATAAAGAAGGTAACCTCGTATATCTGATCGAAACTTGAGAGCAAGGAATCGACCTCCCTATCACTACTTATTGTCGCCATTTTCGGTCTTGATATAGTGCCGTTTCTTAAGAAATAAAATTTCAAGAAGCGCCTAAATTGCAACTTTTAAAATTATAACTACGTGTTATATTCAGTAATATTTTTTTATAATATTATTATAACTACATGTTATATTCAGTAATATTATTTAATTTCGCAAAGAATTGATCAAGCTTGGTTCATTAATGAAGCATTTTATTTTCATTCGGAACCATTCTTTTAAGAAAACAAAAATTTTCTTAAAAAATAAGGACCTTAAGTGTAAGTTACGAGAAGAGAGTAGGTATACAGCAACACTAAGACTATGTTTGGTTAAATGTAAGGTTTATAATTGAATGAAATGGTTTATAATAGAATAGAATGTAAATGAATGTAATATTAGAAACTTGTTATTTGGGAGGGATAGAAGGGTAATGTAATATAGTGGAATGTTGTTTAGAATAAGGATTTATAATGTAATATAGTAAAAAGTTATTTATTATTTTACATTCCATCCTAAACCCCTAAGGCTATGTTTGGTTAGACGTAAAGTTTTTAAGGGAATAGAATGAAATGAAATAGTTTATAATAGAATGGAACGTAAATAGATGTAGTACTACAAAATTGTTGTTTGTGAGCGATAGAAGGGTTCATAATATAATATAATAAAATATTTTTTGGATGAAGGGGTTATAAGAAATCACTAAGACTCAGGATATACCGGTACCACATCGATACCTATCCATCGTCATAAGACGTCCCCAGGACTCAGGAAATCTCAATATCTACTCCACAGACAGATACCTAGCTACCGCTTGCTCATCTTTAAACAACCTATCAATCTGTGAACATCGAATGTAACCTATCCTAGGCAAGCCATCAATTCTCAATTTTCACCAATTATTCACAACATATTATTGATAAGTAATGTTTTAAGGCATAGTTTGATATATGTTCAGTTATTAATTCAATCATTTAATATGTGTTTAGGTTAGAATTGTGTTAATTTGTTAATTATTTGTGCTTTAAGTGCTTTATGAGTTAGTACATGTATTTGAGCTTAAATATTATGCTTTTGAGGCACCTTGATGTGTTTATTAGTGTTTTAGGGTCAACATCGAAGAACGGAGAAGTTTTGGAGACATTCCAGCCGAAACAACGACCCAATAGGCCACGATTGTGACAAAAACACCACAGTTGGCCCATGCCACGATCATGACAAAAGGTTTAGAAATAGGCCACGATTGTGACCTGCATCGGGCAGATGCACAACCAATTCCAAACTTCGCATTTCGAGAAATTTTTTGGACCTTTCAAACCCCAAAAGAACCCTAATTCAACCATAAACACAAAAAACATAAATAGAACAATAAGAATAAAAAGAAGGGGCTTTTGCATCAGCCACCATTGAGAAACCCTAAAAAGAGTTCATCGAGAGATTAAGAAAGAGAAGAAGGAAGACAGACATGGAGAAGAAGCCGATGTTAAGTACTTCCCGGAACAAGAGGTTTCCCGACGTTGCTGTCTCCATCATCCATTCAGATCTTGTTTCTGGTTTACTTTCAATTTTATTAATGTATAGAATTGGAATAGTCGTCGATATAGGATTGTATGAATGTTGAGGATGTCTAAACTCACCTTCGGGTTGTTTTATCTTTGATTTAATGAAATTTGATTGATTGTGTTTTTACTAGATTTATTGTGATTTAATTTTTCCAATTGCATAGTTCGGTGATAAACTGAGAGAGTGAATCAAGTGAAAAATAGTTAAATTGGGCTAACGAGAGTTAGGTAATTTAATAGAACAAGAATTAAATCAAATCGGTACATTGTGCAAAGAGATCTTGCATAGGTTCCCGATAGTTTTTAGACAACTTCATATCTAATTAAGGTTTTGGACAAATTGATATTTGAGAGATTGCAATTCCCATAATTTAATTAAGGTTTATAAATTAAGGTTAATGGTTATAACTCGAGAGAGAGTAATTAACCCTAGGACTGTCTAAAACTAATAACCAGTGATTCGTAATCGATTAGGTTAGCATTAAAGATAGCTAAAATTCTCCTTTCTATCAATTGATAATTCCTTAGGTTGATTCTTGAGTAGGTGTTGCAACAGCTACTTTGTTAATACTTTCGTAATTGATTCTTGAATTGAATTGCATGATTAAATTCAATTCTTGCCGTAGTGTTGTTACATTTTGAATTACTGCGCATTATTTTGGCCTTAGATTTTAGGATTAAATTAACCCTCCCTTTGGGATCGACACCTTAGGTACTACACGAATGACCTGTACGTTTACGGAATATTGAGGTTAAATAGTAAAACTTACACATATCAGAAAACCACAATTAAGTTTTTGGCGTCGTTGTCGGGGAGGCAATTAATTTAGCTCTTTAGTCTAAGGTATTTTTCACTGTCTTTTGATTTAAATAATAATAAAAATAAAAAAGAAGAATTTTCGAGCATAAAGTAGAGACATAAGAAGACATCTTAGAGTAAGAATGAGACATCCGAAGAGCTAGAAGCTAAGAAGAAACAGAAAGAACAATGATGGAAGATAGATATTATAGGGAGCAAGGAACTTTTGCGAACTAAAATGAGGCACAGTATGGTTAGGGAAGTAACGATCTTTATTGGAACATGTACACTGCGAAGTGGCAGAACCACCCAGATTTTTATTGGTCCAACAATGCAAGTACTCACTGAGGATATCAATACCTATCAGAATTTCAGCAAGATGAGTCTAGTTCATGGGATTCGAAATTAGATAAAATCATGGATAAGCTAGCAGATATGGAAGAGAACCAGAAGAGACTGGAAGAGCAATTTGATCAAGTAACAAAAAATCATATCGCTTCTATTCACAATCTGGAGATTCAAGTAAGACAACTTTCCCATGAATTTTGTAAAAGAAGTGTGGAAGACTCTCTGAGCAATATGGAATTATATCGATGAGGGCAATATGAGGCTATCATAGTTAGAAATGGGAAGAACAAGAAGAACCAGTGGAAGACCATTCTGAACCCTAGCTTATAGAAGATCAAGAAATCAAGAAAGAGGATGAAGAAAAGGATTAAAACCCCTTATATTATCTGCCAGATCTTGGTATACCATGCTTGAACATCAAAAAATCTTGGGTATATGTCCATGAAAAGAACCTTATCCTTCGAATTAATGATGTCAAAGTGACATTAAAATGAATGATGTATTAAAGAATCCGAAGGATAGTAGCTCATTCAAGATAATTGATGTATTTGAATCTTTTAAAGAACAAAAGGACAAAGAACAGATGATAACAGACGTTAATTTTGAAGAAGCTATGAAAGTCTCTATTCGTAAAGTGGAAGAAGTAGAGGAGACGAAGGTGATTAAGGAAGAACGAGAGAAACTGACCTTCTTACAAGACAAACTGTTGGATTCGATGAAAGATTTAGGGAGTTTCGTTATTCCTTATTTTATTGACAGTTTGTTAATGAAAAGGACGTTAATGAAATTAATTGGTTTTCTCAACTTTATCAATATTTTCCTTTTGATCATTTTGTAATTTGTAGCTTACTTACAAGTTATAAAACTGATGTTGAACGAGAAGGGTAGAACCAAACTAATCATAATTGATCTGGGCTGAGCTTCAAAAGATGCAAGGTCAAGCTAATGTCCCTAAATTAGCACGTTTAGTAGCTAGATTTAAATTGTTGTGTAGTTAGGTTTGTTTTAAATTCTAAAATAAGTTTTGAATGATTTGGAGTGGTTCGGATGGCTAATTATTTTACTCTCTTGAATCACTTATAAGATAAGGAAGCACTCTTGATGTCAAACAAATTTGGTCTCAACACTATCATCATCACCAACTCCATCAACATAAACGGTTTTGTGCTCTATCCTTTTTCTTTTAACTTTTGTTAGTATTTTTTCTTATGTTTTTTGTATATTGTGTTTTATTTCCCCTGGTGTGTTTGTGTACCCTTTTCATATTGAGAACAATGTGTTGTTCAAGTGTGGGGAGGGTTATGTGTTTTTACCTTAAGTGTGAATTTTGCATATTGTATGAAAGTTTGTTTAGGTTGTATGATGTGAATTGTGTTGATGCGTTAATGGCTAGGACTTAACGGGATAGATTTAGCCTTGAACATAGTCTTTTAGGTTGTGAAGATTTATTAGCCTGTGAAATTAGTGACCTAAGTTACTTAGGGCTAAATATGCTAGTTAATTAGGATACGATGATAGTCCATTCACCCTAGGAATTTTCCATACTCATTTATAATTTTAGGCCAATAAAATAAGTGACATTATTAGTACATTTTCATAAGAAAGATTAGCTAAAATAATAAGGTAGACAAAATTTAGTGTAAAAAAAGTTGTATAATTTTAACTAAAATAACTATTCCACTAGCCTTCGGGTTATGATAGAGCTAGTAGCTAGTTAAGAATATGATGTAGTTAAGTAACCGGATCGATAAACATCACAAATGTGTGCCTTTTTGTAAAAAAGCTATAATGACATTCCAACCAAGCAGCTTAATAACAACATGACTTAGTTGAGTAACTGAATTGACATTCATCACAAATTTTTTCCTCCGCATAAAGTACTAGGATAATATCCTTAAAGAAAAATCAACAAAAATAATTTTTTCAAATAAAAACCTACCAAACTTGTTGATAGTTTGATTTTTCATAAAAACCTACTGAGGAATAGCTACACTTTTGTTTTGACTAAATGATTATCAATGTGTGTGTGCAAGTGATAGAGGTGAATAGACTTAACATTAAAATTTTGGTTAGTTTGTATATTTAGTCCAAAGTTCTTAGATGCAGATTTTGCTTGTTAATAAGTTAGAACAACTTGAAGGATTTTGTTTATAGTTAAATTTGTTTCGATAAGTTGAAGCCATTATCTCATTATTGCATATGTGTGTTTTGTGTTTTTGTGTTTTCTTGATTTGTTTGATTGTTTTGTTTACTTAAGGACAAGCAAACGTTTAAGTGTGGGGATGTTGATAAGTGATGTTTTAAGGCATAGTTTGATATGTGTTTAGTTATTAATTTAATCATTTAGTATGTGTTCAGGTTAGAATTGTGTTAGTTTGTTAATTATTTTTGTTTTAAGTGTTTTATGGGTTAGTACAGGTATTTGAGCTTAATTATTATATTTTTGAGGTACCTTGTTATGTTTGTTATTGTTTTAGAGTCAACATCAAAGAACGGAGAAGTTTCAAAAACATTCGGGCTAAAACAGTAGCTCACCATTGTGATAAAAACACTAGAGTTGGCCTACGATCGTGGCCTAATGCCCCGATCGTGATAGAAGATTTAGAAGTAGGCCACGATTGTGGCCTGCGTCAGGCAAATGCGTAGCCACTTCTAAACTTCATATTTCGAGGAATTTTTTGGACCTTTCAGACTTGGGAAAAACCCTAGTTCAACCCTAAAAACAAAAGAACATAAATAAAAAAAGAACAAAAATAAGGAGCTTTTGCATAATCCACCATTGAGAAACCTGAGAGAGAGTTCATCAAGAGATTGAGAAAGACAAGAAGGAAGAGAGATGTGGAGAAGAAGCCAACATGAAGTACTTCCCGGAACATGAGGTTTCTTGACGTTACTGCCTCCATCATCCGTTCAGCTCTTGTTTCCAGTTTACTTTCAATTTTATTAGTGTATAGAATTAGAAAATCCGTTTATGATAGGATTGTGTGAATATTGAGGATGTCTAAACTTACCTTCGGGTTGTTTTATCTTTGATTTAATAAAATTTGGTTGTTTGTGTTTTTGCTGGAGTTATTGTGATTTAAGTTCTGCAATTGCATAATTCGGTGATAAACTGAAAGAGTGAATCGAGTGAAAAATAATTAAATTGGGCAACGAGAGTTAGTTAATTTAATAGAACAAGAATTAAATCAAATTGATAAATTATGCGAAGAGAGATTTTGTATAGGTTCCCGATAGTTTTTGGATAACTTCATATCTAATTAGGTTTTTGGATAGATTGTTGTTTGAGAGATTGTAATTCCCATAATCTGATTAGGGTTTATAAATTATGGTTAATGGTTATAACTCGAGAAAGAGTAATCAACCCGAAGACCATCTAGAACTAATAATCTAGTGGTTCATAATCGATTAGGTTAGCATTAAAGATAGATAAAATTCCCCTTTCTCTCAATTGATAGTTCCTTAGGTTCATTCTTAAGTGGGTGTTGCTACTACTACTTTATTAATATTTTTGTAATTGATTCTTGAATTAAATTATATGATTGAATTAAATTCTTGCGTTAGTTTTGTTACATTTTGAATTACTGTGCATTATTTTGGCCTTAGATTTTAAGATTAGATTAACCCTCCTCGTGGGATTGACACCTTAGGTACTACGCGAACGGCCCATATGCTTACGTAATATCAAGGTTAAATAGTAAACCTTACACATATCGAAAAACTGCGATCAATTATTAACCAATCTTTATTTAATAGCACATTTTTTCCAAATTAACAATCTATACACCTCACTATACATAACAAAATATTAAGGAAAAAAACCTTGTAATTCATGTATGAAACCTTTAATGACTAATTCAATATATAATTTATTAATAACAAAATGGTACTTTATTTTAAGAGTAAAGTCCAAAGTTATCCTTACTTTAATTTCAATCTCAACTAAATGATAGTCCAATTTATTCCTTAATTGGACCTTCGAACCGTAAAAAAATTACAAAATTTTATTAGACTAATTTAAGGAAATTTTGAATCCCAATTACACTTAATAATATAACATGATTCTCTTTTCTAATTTACTTTTAATTATAAAAATAATACACTTACTAACCTATAATATCCTTACCAACCTAACCACAATAATTACTAAAATGCCATTAACTAATTAAAAGTACTATTTGGCCCTCATCTATTTCAAGTAATACCAAAATTGTCCTTCTTAGAAGTAGATTCCAGATTTACCCTTTACTCTTTGCATTTCCTATTCTATCCCTACATGCAACTTAAATTTTCAAAAAATGGCATCTTCTTCAACCTTTCCTCTTCTCCTATTTTCTCTTTTTTTAATCAATTTTCAGCCACATTTTCTTCATTTTTATCCCTTCATAAAACTTGAATTATTATCCCAAGCAACCATAACATGCAAATCAAGTATAAACTAATGTAGGATAATCAAAAATCATAACAAAAAAGTCACAAAATAGTAGCTGGAAATTTACTTAAGGGATTTTAGGGTTGTTAACCTCCATAACTTCCTCCAAATTTTCTACAAACCAAACACAATGAGGGAACCTATAAGAGAAATGTCATATGTAGGAGAAAGGGGTTTTTTGACACACTTACCAGCTGAGAAATGAAAAGAAAGATGAAGAAAGAAGGTGATTGTTGTTGGTTGTCTTAATTTTTATTTCCAAATGCTATCTTTTATGCAGATTGTTAGCTAAGGGCTGGGTTAGGTTGGGATGTTTTATTTGTTTGTGGGATTTACAATTAGCATCTTCTTATATTGGGATTATAGATTATTTCATTGAGAATGAGTTTTTGAAGTATGCCTAAGCTTCATAATTAGATGTTTATCCTCCAAGAATTATCAGAACTGAAAATTAGGAACTAATCTTACTAGGTATATAGTTGTTCTTCCTAGTTATGTGATCTTCTAGTGTTGCCATTCATCATCCTAAATTACCCAATTTTCAACTAAATTGTTGCTACTCCGAAGATGAATTTTATGAATTAAAAGTTTTTCTTTTTATCATCAAACCTTTCTAATATTTGAAAGAGTTGTTGTTTTAATGATAACTTACTTTTAAAAAAATTCTTTAATTTTTTGTTCTATATTGCATATACCACATTATCAAATATTATTTTATAGATGCGAAAATCTTCGTTGCATCTTATATTGTTTTAATTGATGCAATCAATAGTGTCAGGCCAATCTAGGATAGGACTAGAAAGATTATAGAGTTATTGAGACTTCTATCATATATAAGAAAAGAAAATTTGTAATAAAAACTGGCAATTAATTGATTAAGACTCTTATTTATAGAGGATGCAACAATTGGATAATCTCCTTATGATGGCAAGCTGTAAGATGAACGAGACTCCTAAGAGTACTTATTTATACTACTCCAATTTGACTTAGTAGAATTTTAGAGCTTTGATTTTTTGCAACTACTTACACGATATGTTAGCAAAATTTATGAGTGAATGCCTAAACCATTGAATTGAATCATCTTTATTAGAGTTAGGATTGTACTTTAAAATGAGTTAGGATTGCTCTTTGAAACAATCTCTATTAATCCAGACCATATCCTCCTATTATATCACTGATGATTGTCTTCTAAGATCTCTCTAACTGTTTCATCATCTTGAATTGGATTCTTGAATGTTGAGAACCTATTAATTTTGTAAAGTAGCCTAAGGTTTCTCCAGTTATCATACCAAAATCATATGGTAAAGTCATCACCAAGTTTGTGCTTGAATTCTAATCTAACTTGCTTCCAAAGCTTAAAAATATGACGTATATAGTTCATGATGTATTAGTTTTTGTTATGATATTCTAGAATTTCTTTTCCTTTAGGTTGAGCATAGATCCACTTCACTTATAAGGTTTCTTCATCTTTTAAGATTATGTAGATTCTCTTAATCATTAAAACCTTATTAGTAAGATTCACAACAATAATTCCCAAACCCTTTTCCTCTTTATGAATACACATATCACTATATTTCACTTTGCAACAATTTTTCTTATGATATCTCTTGTTGATACGAAACACTTTAATATCTTTTTTATTTTTTTGACCAAGATTTTTGGAACACTAGATGTAAAGACCAGTATAAATGCATGTTATTAAGTGTTGAATTAAAAAGTTAGATTTTACTTATGAAGGAAGAGCTTTTATTGTAGAACTATTAATTCTTCTTTATATCCTTTTGATTAGAGGTAAAATTCTCTATCAATTGGCCTTTTACATGATATAGGAGTGAAAACTATGTGAATGACGTTTTCAAGGTCTTGAGCCATGTAAAGTTAGAGAGCCAACTAAAAATATGGTTAGGTCCCGATGAAACAAATAGTAGACCTTTATCCTTTTTTATTAAAAGGACAAACAAATTGTCAAAGATACGTATAACTTTTATTAGTGCACTCACTAAACTAGAATTAGCCTTTAAAAGAAAAAGCAAGTCATCAACAAATGACAAAATATAAATTCTCTATTTCTTGCATTTGTTGCGATATTTAAACTTCCTTTCCTATCTTATAATATGACCAATCATTTAGTCAAAACTTCAATACCCGGTGTAAATAAGTATAGAGATATCAAATCATATTACCTTAATCCTTTTGCATATTTAATGAGTTTCTTGACTTACCATTCAATAAGATGCTATAGGATACTGAAGTGATGTGTTGCTTCATCCAATTTATGAATTTTGGTTAAAAAACCAAAATCTCTAAAGGAATTTTATATGAAGTTTTAGTGGATGCATTCGAAGATTTTGTAAAAATCAATCTTAATTGGATAGCTCTTCATAAAGTGTTTCTTCTTATAATTCTTAAAAAGCTCCTGAGCCAACATAATTTTATCTTTGATTTTCCTACCTTTAATAAAGGATTGATAAGATATTCTAAAACTTCCTTGAGTTCAGACGTTAGGAGCTTTGCATTAATTTATTAATAATATTACAACATGAGATAGTTTTGAATTCCAACAAAGAATTTGGATTAGGATTATTTGAGATAAGACCTATAAAAGTATTGTTGAATTCCTTTAACATCTTATCTTTATTGAAGAACTCCTTTGGATTAGGCTTATTTGAGATAAGACTTATAAAAGTATTGTTGAATTCCTTTAACATCTTATCTTTATTGAAGAACTCCTTTGGATTAGCATTATTTGAAATAATACTTACAAAAGTATTATTGAATTCCTGTAACATCTTATCTTTATTGAAGAACTCTATAACAGTTTATACTACTAAGTGTTTAGTATAAATCCAAATCTTTTCAAATAAATAAACATTAAGATCATTAGATGTAGGTGCTTTATTTGGTTTAAGATGAAGGGCTTACGTAAGAGTTATGCTTCAGTGTCCATGAGTTGCTCTAAGATAAAAGATTTAAGTGTTTGCACAGAATAGAAATTGTTAGAGTCGGTGTCAAGAGTATTTATAAATAACCATTTGCTTTAAGCAGGATTTCAGTTTGAGAATGATCCAGATGTCTACTATCTTTTTGTAAATAAGTTATTTTATTAATATCTTTTTCTTGAGAGAACTAATTTATAGAAGAAAGAGGACTTGTTTATCTCCATTTGTTAGCTACTTAATTCTTGTTCTTGTTCTTGTTCTTACTTTGCTCCATTCGTAAGTTCTTGATAAAGAGTATACTAAACTTGGGTTAACTTTTCTTTTACTTTTAAATGCCTATTGAGTAGTGTTATAATACTTAAGATTGAGTTTCTTAAGCTCGTCTTTGATCATTTGTAGTTTCCTCATATAAATGTAAGGTTTATGCCACTAAAATTCATGATTTAAGACTTCTATATCAACTTCATCAAACCTTTCATCTTCTACTAAAAAGTTATTAAATTGGAAAGGAGCTCCTTTTTACTCCTTCATTGTTAGGTCGTGTATTTCAATGGGAGGTTTGATCTAAGAATAAAGGTTTATGATTAAGGTCTTGCTTTTTTGAGAAAATGTATAACTAATAACCTTTAACAAGAACTTTGTTGAGTTGTTTCCTTAAAAGTACCTCCCATTTTGCGTATTGATCCTAGTAAAGAATTGCCCTTCCATCTTGAGTTCAATGACCTCTTTTAATGGATGAACAATGATGTTAAAGTCCCTAAGTTTTAGTTAAGAAGAGTTCATGCTAGCATTAATTTCTTTTAGTTTGTCCCTTAAGGAGTTATTTTCAAATGCATGATTGAATGCATAGAAAAAAATGACTTGAGTATTAACTTCTCTTACAATAGTTTTATTGATAAATAGATGAGCTAATTAATAAAGTGTTGAATCTCTAATACGTCAAGGTCAAAGCAATTAATATTTTACTATGGTAATGAGCTTGATGATTGGAAATAATTGACCAATGCTTCTTCAAGAAATCTAAGTTCTTAAAGTTATCCTCTTTAAACTTAGTTTCTAAGAGTTTAATTAAGAGGGGGCTTTTATAAAATATAAGTAATCATGTAATACTTACTACTTTTTGGGGATATTGAGCCCTCTAACATTCTAGGAGAGGATTTTTCTTATTTTTATTTTTTTAATTTTCTCCTAGAAGCCACCTTAAACTTAATACCTGAACCACTTATTTCTTGTTGATTATTTGAAGAGCTAGTAAGATTACTGATATGCTTAATGGAAGGAGTTGGAGCTCTAGTTTGCTCACTTGAAGATGGTTGAGAATTAGCTTGCTTGTTCCTAATTCATAATTTAGGAAACACTTATTATGATGATTTTAGTCTATGAATCTTGTAATTGAGTTATGGTTTCATTTTTTATTATTATAACCATTGTTTCAACTTTTTGCCTTAATAAGATAAATATGGTCTCAATTGATAAGAGATTTTTACATAATCTTAAAATAACTTAATATTATTTAAGCCTCGTTGATGGTATTAGTACTAGTAAGCCATGGTGCATTACAACTATTACACAAATCCTTGCATAATTCAAATGTTTCATCTAAAAGTGTCTTTATCCATGTGAATTAGTTTTCTAATATAGTTTTTCAAATAAATCAAATCGCTTTACAATCTAATATATTAATTCATCAAAATACCTGTTTTTGCTTCAAAATTTCCAATTGAACACATGATTTCCATTTCTAAAGAAAGAAACGCTTGTTGTAATAATGTTAGGGGCTAACTTCCAATATTCTTTGTACGCTAAAATCAAAGTCAATTTTGAAAAGGAAGAGATTATTCTTATTGACAAAACTTCCTTTAAACCCAACTAGAGAAAACTGGTTTATTATCTAAAAAAAACTAACTAAAGTTGATTCCCATTTAGAAACTCCTTCTATAAGGACTTTTATCGAAGGAGCTATGTTAGTGATTCCTTCTGAAAGCTTAAATGGAAAATATGAAGTTTATCAAAGGAAGACATGTCACGTAACACCTGACATTAGGAGAGCTTAGAGTGTAAAGGGTTAAATGTGATATAGCCTTCAGATGAGAAGAAGATGGATTATAATTTATGAGACTACGAAAAGTAGGTAAGGTTGATATGGTTCTAGAAGGGGTAAGGGCTGAAGAGATAAGGTTACTAGATTAAATGGGGGATAGAGGAGGGGCTAAGACAAGAGAAGGGAAGCTTTGTGGGTCCTAGTTGATAGTTTGGTTAGCTAAGGACAACTTGAGGCATTTTTCTAAAAAAAGTAAATAGCCAACAAGGTAAAAGAAAAGTTACAAAAACTATTTTTTAAAGAGAAAGAGGGAAAAGTTGGGAGAAGAGGAAACCTTAGTCTAGATGAGGAAACCTGGAACTTAAGCCTAAGGATAGGGGAGAAGAAGAAGATAGAAAAGGAAAAAAAAGTAGACAGGACTACAAATAATGATTAAGAGTGAAAAGACAAAAAAAAAAGAGCTAACTAAGGATAAGAGGGATTCAAAAACAAAGAGAACTAGCTAAGAAAAGAGGCTTAATTAAAAGGAGACGAAACTAAGAACACTTGAAAGGAACAACAAACTGGAGGAAGTAAATAAGGGAAAAGGTTATAAGCAGCAAGGAGAATCTAACAACTTGAAAAGGAATTCAACAACAAAAAGAACTAGCTAATAGAAGAGGCTTAATTATTAACATATGAAACTATGAACACTTGAAAGGAACAACAAATTGAAGGAAGTAAAAATGGACAAGGTTAGAAGCAGGAAGGAGAACCTAATAACTTGAATATTAGAGCAACGTAAAATCTTCTCACACTAGTTATTTGATACAATTTTTTTAGTCCTTATTTTACACTTTTTACACTAATTTAGATAAATATTTATAATTTTTAAATATATATGAAAATTTTAACACTTTATTGATTAAATTTTAAAAATTATTAACACTTTATGTTATTTAATTGTTAATTTTAAATAACTACTTAAGATAGTCTAAGTTAACAAAGGCCAAAAAAATATAATTGGACTCAATTAACTAATAAGACAGTTTTTGTGACCAATTATGCCACAAAAGAATAAAGTATCATTAAATAAAAGAAAACAAATCCCTAAACAATATTGTTTGGTATAAAACAAAAATATACCCTTCGATCAATATAAAACAACATCATGTAAGTGGTTTGTTTCCTTTATGCATTGTTATCTTATTTTATGCAGTAGTTGTTAACTATGCAAACTGCCGACTATTAGAAAAACTTAAAGATTACTAATGCAAAGAGCTCTTTGAAATCATTAATTAGATACAAAGGAATATATTATACAATTTAAATTTTATGAGGCAAAACAAAAAGGGTTAAATCTTGCATGCTCATTATATTTAATGTAACATCCCGTTACCCACCTTAAGGCTAAAATTATAAATGTGAGAGATTACAGAGAAATTAGGAAACACATTTCCTGCTCATGCATTTCATGATAAGCACATGTAAGTGAATAGTGAATTTTTGCACACATCAAAATGACTGTACATGCATTCATTGACAATTGTCGGGTATAATTGATCTATAGTTGTGATTTTATTGAGAAATGTGGTTTTATTGGAAATTGTAGTTTGATTGTATTGAAAATTAGAATTGGAGATTAGAATTTTTGGAGTTTTTGGGGAAATTTTTTTCTGAAAAGAATTGGGACAATTTCTGAACTAGGAAAATTAGCCAAGCTGTAGAACAAATGATAAATGGTATTAGAATTTACTGTCAAATGGCAAAGGAAATTTTGATATGTGACTTTAGGATTTATTGACAAATGTCATGAAAAATTGAGAGACAATTGGATTAGAAATTGGAGACAAAATGGGCTAGTAGATTAAAAGACTGCGAAGGGGCCTTAAGAGAGTGAGAGGTGGCAAGTGACAAGTGTTACTTGCCACACCACTTATTTAACCTACAAAATTCTTAAGTGAAAGACCCATATTTATGGTCTTGCACTTGTCTCTTACGAGACATGCCCCGTTTCTCCATCTTCTTCTTCTTTTCTTCATTTGCGCTCTCTCCACCTACAACACTCTCCTCTCCCAAGCATTAGTGTTGAACCTTACTCTTATCCTTCACTTGTTACCTCCATGTTTGGTTGTCTTCATCATCTTGCCACAAGAAAACTTATCCCTACCACCTTTGGAAGATGATGATCATTGTTCGTTGGAGGAGCTAGGGTTCATGATGTTTCAAGAGTTTGAAGCTAAAACAAGTAAGTCAGGCTTTACTCATTATGGGCATGGTTAATTGAAGCATTTGTGATGATTGTTAGAGGTTAAATGGCATAAGATGGTGTTTTGTGTTCGATGAAAGTTGGTAAAGTAATGAATGTATGCATGTTTAATATTCTGTCAAATATAAATTTAAGAATTGATAGTGAATGTTATTGAGTTGAATTGGAGTAGAGATTGAAGAGTAAATGAGGTAGAAAGGATGAAAATTGTATAAGGTATGTTAGGTGTAAGTAGTTAGAGTTGAAAAATCTGGAAAATGGGAAGAGAGTGCTGAATTGGGTTTTGCGTTCGTGGAAGTTCGCCGCGGCAAACTTTTGGAATTTCGCTGTGGCGAACTTGAAGGCTTTAATGAGGATTTCATTCAGGTGAAGTTTGCCGCGGCGAAGTCTGGGTCTCGTCGTGGCGAACTTGTGATTTTCATGCGGGAATTCCTCCCTGGAGGAGTTCGCCGCGGTGAACTTTTCCTACACTAAACATAATTCAGTATTTTAGGCATATCTTCTTCTGTAGTTGTTAAAATGGACTGGTTTTTGATTTGGTGTAAACTAGAGACATAGGACTATAAATCATATTAAGAAATAAAATTCTGAACCGGAATCTAAGAGTTTCAATTTCTGGGTGAAATTTTAGTATGGGGTGTTGTCTCTGAATAAAAGTAGTCCGAAAATATTTCGAGTATAACTTTAACATTTCTAAACCAAATTGAGTGATTTTGATGTCATTACAAACTTAAGACAATGGGGAAAGCTTTTATAGAATAAAATGTTTCCAAATTACTTCATTGGAATTGTCTAATTGATCATGGAAAATAAACCCCAAAGGTTTGGAAATTTGGTGAAATTTATAAGAAGAAAGGAAAGTTTGGATAATGTGTGATCTTATAATGTTGGAATAA
>JAOTAY010000007.1:288499-303616 GCA_025629805.1 Erythroxylum baracoense | reverse complement strand
TCTTGTTTAAGTATTTTCTTTAACTACTTTCTTGTAATTTATATAAATTATTGACTTTTTTTCCACCTGCTTACAGATTCACAAAGATGCTACTCAATTTTAACAGAGGAGCTTTCCTTTTTATCATGAATTGACTGAAATTTATGGACAAGATTGTGCAAATGGAAATGACGCACAAGCTGCTGCAGATATTCTGGAGAAAATGGAAAGGCAAGAAGATGTAGGTGGGATAAATGAAGGTGATGAAGATCAATATAGTTTGCATGAGATAGATGAGTCCTTCACCTAACCTCAAACCTCAAATATTAGAAGACAAGCTGAAAATATTTCAGGACAAAAGAAAAGAAAGAGTAATGATACGCAAGAAGCAAGTCGTATAGAAGCAATTATTGATGCTGTCAAGATGTTGGGTGATACCATAAATCAGGTTGGAGCTTAATTGTCTCAAAGTATTGGGACTGAAAAAGATATTAAAAAAAACTTGCAGCAGTTAGATATTGCATTGAGTGAGATAGAGGGACTCACAGAGGATGAAAGAGATACTACTACTTTAAGCAAACTTCCTGATCATCCTCAACAACTGGTTGTGTTTTTTACTCTGGCGTCTTCTCGAAAACTTGGGTGGGTGAGGAGGTTTCTTGCCACACACTGAACATTATATTCATGTAGAAGTTATTTTGTTTAGTTATGTAAAATAGGGCTGAAACTTATATTTTGTTCAACTAACTAACTTTTTAGTAAAGCCCTATGTTTTATTTTGGTTTAATATCGTTCCATTGTTACTTTGTATTGCAATTCCAACTACATAATGAATGTGGACATGAGTCGGCACAGAAAAATTAACCACTGCAAAATTTTGGAAAGTAAAATTAATCCTAAAAATAGAATTTAATAATAATAATAATAAGTAGAAAAAGAAAATTAATTTCGTATAATAATAATAATAATAATAATAATAATTGTAATAACTAGAAAATGTATATCAATTACTAGTAATAATAATAATAACAATAATTAATAATTAATAATAACTATAATAATAATAATAAGTAAAAAATTTAAAATAATAATAATAATAATAATAATAATAATAATAACAATAAATAATAATAATAAAAAAATAATTAATTTTGTATAATAAATTTAATAATAAAAATAATAAAAATAAAAATATTAATAATAATAAGTAGAAAATTTATAACAATAATTAATAATAATAACAATAATAATAATAAGTACAAAATTTATTAATTATTATTAATAATAATAGTTACAATTAATAATAATAATAATGATAATGATAATGATAATAATAATAATAAGGTAATTAATTTCATATAATGAAATTTATAATAAAATAATAAATATAAAAATATTAATAATAATAAGTAGAAAATTTATAACAATAATTAATAATAACAATAACAATAATAATAATAATAATAATAAGTACAAAATTTATTAATAATTAATAATAATATCAATTACAATTAATAATAATAAGTTTAATAATATAATTAAGAATAAAAAATTAATAATTTAATAATAAGTAGAATATTTATAACAATATTTAATAATATTGTTATAAATAAAGTTAATAATAATAATAATAATAAGGGCATTTTGGTCTTTTGTTACTTATTTCTTACTTATTCCAAGTTTATATTTTCAAACCAAACATTGGAATAGAAATTCTTTCTCTATTCTATTCCCTAAACCAAACAAAGTGATACTCATTCTGTTCTGTTCCTCATCTTTTCTATTCCTAAGAATAACTATTCTATTTCTTATCTATTTCATTCCTTGAATCAAACAAGCTGTTAGTCTTAGACATCAAAATATAGTTGGATAGCATAGTCCAGTCCTAAGACCTAGTCCTCTATGTATGTTGATATTTGAAACCCTAAAACAGAACTATAATATGAAAACAATCCAGACGAATTGGCTACAGAGATGATTCGATTTGGCATTCTCTATCCTCATAAAATCGTTCTCAGCCGAATTCACAATGTAAATATGACATGAACAAGAAATGTAATGAAGTTTCGTCACGGACTGTTTAAATGAAAGAATGATTTTATTTCATCATCCATACCAATCAATAATCACATTAATTCTTGGTCCGTGCTCTTCTTATCAAATGGCTCTTTCTACAAGTCCCAACGGAACATTGGGGACAACTTAATTATAATCGTAATAACTGCAATATTAAGTACGATCAGAGGAAGGGAAGGGAAGGGAAAGGAAGGGAGCAATTATTTATATGTTTTGAGATTCAAGGGTTTTCTATAACAATTCTTGTCTAATTTCCGCAGTGGGTAGAAAAGGGTTGAAAATCAATAATAAACCAAGACTCGACTTATTCTTTAACTCCGTTTCATAGATTCGATCTCAAACAGTAGACCGTAATAAGATACTACACTCTTCTGCAAATTACTCGAAATTTCCCCATGCATATAAGAACAAAGCTAATAATTACCTCGCTCTATGGAAATGCTTCCAAAGCTACAAAATATGATACAGAACTGTACAACAAGAGAGTGAAAGTATGCAACTAGTACTAGCGTGTTTCAGAATCAGTCGCTCACTAAATACAGCTTCTGATTATCTTCGATCATCTCTATATCAAGAATTTTACCTGCATCTTCTGATAGGATACAGGAATAACCTGGCAATTCTAGCTTCTCTTTTGCTGCTTCTACAAGTTCTTCCATGGTAGGAGGCACCCACAACACTATTCCGGTCCTTCTATGTTCTTCTATGGCCCTTGGATGAAAGGGAAAGACGGTGCATTTTCTTCTACGGTTCTTTTCTGTAACTGGCAACATATGTTCCAGTTAATAATATAGAATATGTTCCAGTTACATTAATCCTTTTATGTAAGCTCAAAGGATTAATAACATAACAGTTGTTTAAAGCTCTCCACAAAATTTTCTCAGGTTTTAGATAACTACAAATACTAATCCAAACTCCATATGCTTTGAAAAGTTGTAATTCCTGGTAGAAAAAGGGTAAGTTGATGAATCTTGATGATACCTCTCAACTCTTGAGAGACTTGAGGCAATTCAGATAACTGAGTCAATTTGGCTTCTTCGAGCAGCCTGATCAATTTCTTGTTACCGCATATTCGACCATCATCAAGTGGAGTGTTTCCCCATCTACAGAGTAAAGTTAGGCAAGCATCAGTTTCTTTGCAGGAAAATTTGTGAATAGCATTAACATCATACAAATTTATACATCCTCCTCCAGTTCTTTCTAATTAGGCTTAATGACTAAGCTTGCATTCACCTAAGCTGAGGATAAGCTAACTCTCAGCCAAACTCATTCCACCATATCTTGGTATGCCTGAAAATTACTCGATTAATACACCAGGAGAATTGTCGCTTAATGCAGGCATGATTCTCCGTATGTCCAGTCAAAACGGACAAAATTATTATTATTGCTTACCTGTCTTTGGAGAAAACACTAGCTCCAGCTTCTAACAACGACTTTGCCATCATGTGCAATCCTTCTGAGGCAGCTATATGAAGTGGAGTACGGTGATCGTAGTCCTTTGCATTTGGATCAACGCCATTTGTCAAAAGTCTTTTGACAAAATCTGAATCTCCCTTAGCAACAGCGGTACACAGCAAATTTCCAGCATTATCTATATTCAAGGATGCTCCTTCTTTCACAAGTAAAGATGCAACTCGATCATGTCCATTCTTGGTCGCTTCGAGTAATGGCGTGTTTCCAAATTTATCTACAAAAGTAGTATCATTATGAAGCAAATGATTAATAATTTTAATCACTGCTTCAGGAAAGAAAATTATTAGAAAGAGATTACCTTTGATATTAATGTCAACTTGCTCCTGGAGAAGGAAAAGTATAACGTCTTCGTAACCTCTGGATGCAGCTAGATGCTGATCAATGAAAAAACCTTCATCAGATACAGCAGTGATTCGTACTCTTTCTAATTTAACAAAGATTGGCAAAAGTATGAGCAAAGTATAAATATTGCTTCCACAAGTTGACATATTGCGAATAGCATGTCCAACTACAAACGGCCCGTTAGCAGCAATACGCCAAAATATCAGAGACGTAAAAGTCAAGTTCAGAAGTTGGGTTTTGATCATTGTCATTCAAAGCATCTCTACCATTCCAATTAAGAAACATAGACCCAAGAAAAAGGGAATGAAGCAGAGAAAGGGAAAAAAAAAAAAAAAGTAGATTGAGAAGAGAATGCCTTTCTGCGCGCCCCAAGTAAAGATGCATACTAGCCCTAGATCATAGGAGCGATTCTACAGATTTAGCCTAAACTAAAATGTAATATCCATGTTTGACCAACATTCAGAGTAGTGTGACGGTCGAACGTGCGCTAGGGGCTTAGTTCTATCATTCAAATGATAGGTCAAAAAGAAAACAGGAAATTCTTTCACTTGTTAACAGCAATTCCTTTCGGGCATGCTTTAATCATAGAAGATTGAGAGCGGATTGTTTGCAGCTGTCCCCTTTTCTAGGTGGAATGAAGTCAGACAAGTTAAGGACCAAGTGTTGCAGCTGTTAGAGCCATTCAAGTATGACATGTTTAAGCTAATAAATGCCACATCTCTTTCTTGAGGCGCACATCCACCTAGCGTAAAAAGATATGGAAGGAATCTGGGACTGAGAGTAGTCAATGGAGAAACAAAAAATGAATTTGTTCCGTCTCGGAGAACTCTCTGCATTATTTTGAGCCCATCACACAGCCTCAAGACAGCACTCATCTTAGCGTGGCCTACTAATTAGAGCAGTATTTAATCCCACGAAAGGAGCTGAGTGCCTTATTTCGTTCTAATCATTCTTTATTTCCTTCTTGGTGAAAACATAGATGGTTCCAAGTGAAGGTCCTTAAATGGAAGGAAAGAAGGATTAATAAATTCAAGGAGAGAGGGCCCCGTGGAGTTATTCCCTAGAAGCTCCATTATCATCTGGTTACTATTGGAGCTCCACGCATTTAAGATAATATATATGTTATGCTTTCCTCTTTGGGAACTTTAGAATGTATTATTCATCTTGTAGAGAAACAGGTACAGGCGGAAAAATGTATAAAACTAAATCACATAGACCTTACCAGTGGTGATCTCCCATCATAATCCGTTCTGTTGGGATCAGCTCCGGCTCTAACATAACCTTTCAACTGATAAAGGTCTCCGTTATAAGCCGCATTATTCACCTTCAAAGCCAGTTCACCTTCTTGCTTACCAATATGAAATGTGATATCTGATTCCAGTTGCTTATCTCGAAGAAATATTTCTTTTCCCTGCAAAAGTTTCTAACTTGGATAACTTGTTTGAAATATAAACGAACCCTTTATTTAATGATTTGAATCATTAATACATTTGTTGACTGACCACATAAATTTCCTGATATGTAATTCTGCATTTACAAGTTAAATATAAAGAAGAATATACTAGAAATTAAGTTGGCAAGATTTGGATATCAGAACGGCTTAAATTACCTCTAAAAGGTTGTTCAAGATTTTACGCCCATCATAAAAGTATATGTCAAGTACATTAGAGAAAGATTGTTTATCAAGCCGCAGAAGCCTGCTTAGTTCACGAACTTGAACTGCATAAGGCTGAGGAATGTTGCATAGGACAGAAATTTCTCCAAAGGAGCTGTTAGGATGCAAAAGAGAGACAGTCTCTTCTGCTCCATCTTCCCCAGATCCAACTGCTTCCTGAAACAGAACAAAAAAATGCTAAAAAAATTTGGCACAAAACTGTAACATCAATGCACAGTGCTGCAAATTTAAGTATATCAATGCATTTTCCAAGTGCATGCCTGCATTTACTAGAGATGGAACTAATTTAATATTCAAATCATCCGCCGGCAATGTACTTGGTGCATCTAAATAACAATATAAACTCAAAACTTTGAATTCCAAACTTTTAGAATGCTAATGCAAAGAAAAATGGGAGTTAAATGTAGAGAAGAATTTCACAACAATACATTCAGGTTGAAACGAATATGATGTAAATGTGTAATACAAGAAACTACATGATAAGCATTGTAGTAATTCACCAACTGAACCATATATCATACCAATAACCCATGACAGACAAAATAAATTTGATCTACAACATGTCCCTGCTCCATAATCACTTCTCCTGGGAGAAAAAATTCCTCATGGAGCCTGATAACCTGAAAGGTCAAAGAGTAAAAGAAAGATGAGCCTAGCATAGATGAAATGCTCTGACAATTGAGCAACAAACAGAAGAAGTAAAGAGAGAATCGATTTCCTCTCTCTGTCTCTCTCTCTCACACAGGCATACACAACACAACCGCACACAAACACTCACGAACCCAGAGACACATACATAAAGCCAGCCAAGAAAGCCTTCTAGTAACTTTCAATTTGATGAGGCAATCTAGCAACATGACACGGAATATCAAATGATTCTGAATAATCTTTGTGCACCAGAAATCTAAAATAGAAATTTCAGTTATTCAGTTACTAAACTATCAATGAGAAATAACCTGAAGAGTATATAGTTGAATACTTACAACTTGATTGATGAACTCTGAAGAGCATGCCTTGAACAACGGGACCTTTTGAATGTATGGCAAGTACAGATTCTGAGAGATCTGCAAAAGAAATCATTCCTTTATGATAAGCCTGAAAATCATGGGAACAATGCATGCAACCAAAGAAAGGAACACGAGACATGCAGTGCAAATGAAAGTTAATCACAAATGACTTATGACATCGTTTCAGGAAAAGAAACATAACTTTCAGATTCATCGGGAAAACATCACAAAGATTAGCTGAAACTTCAAACAACCTGCTCAGCAGCAAGAGTTTTGCTAGAGAGCATGAGTTGTCGCATGTTAAATTTTATGACTGCCTTTCTGACATTTAGTCAGGCAATTCATCAGAATTTGAAAATAATTGGAAGACGTCATTTCGCTGACTTCCATTTACTGGTTCCCTTGAGTTTCATCAAGTGAAAAGTTTTGGCTCTTGCTGCATGCTATTACCATCTGTCTAACAGAACTTCTACATATTCATTCCTCATTATTATTGCCCTTCCCTCAAAGCAATACTGGAGAAGATCCTAGGAGACAGCTAACTGCCCAAAGAAGCTGGTAAGGATTAAACAGATTACGAGGGCATGAAAACGTATTGCTTTTCTTTGAGAATGGACGAAGGTTAAATTCCAGAAGAAGCAAGTACTAGCTCTCTCAAAGTATTCACAGGTGGTAGCTTCAGTTGGATTGTCTTTTAAGGAAAAAGGATCGATCTAAGGTTGCTATTGTTTTCAGGTAAACTTAGGTTCTTGGAGATGCACGATATAAAATTAGATAATAGACACACGTCTTGTAAAGTTTTGGAAGGCCAGGCAAGCAGAATCAGCTACGATCTAAATATTTCAGGGAACTCATTATTTATAGAAAATGTTACTCAAGAATTTAAGACAATGAGGGGATAATTAAGATACTCTTTCCCACTCAGTTTGAAATATGCCTCATTGTTTCCATCTTTCGACAAAAGGTCAAATTCGCATCACAGCCATATGACGACATCAATTTAGAACAAACAATTATAAGAAAAGAAAATGGATTTCTTTCCGTTCTTTCTTTACTTCTGCGCGGATAGAAACTGGATATCTTGAACAAGGGCTTTGAGGCAGATACATTTGATGATAACATGGACAATTAATAAGGCAAAATAACAAGAAAAAGCTGAGAGAAATCTTGTAGTGTATTGTTTACCTTTGCACGAATAGAGATGGGGATATCTTGAAGAACAGTGGCGTCAGTGTAACTACTTTCATATTGTAAGCGCAAGTGGCCTTTGACCTGATTACGGATGTCCCTTCCTAGTTTGTTCCTATTCATATATTTGATGACATCTGTCATCTTATCTCTGAACTTTTCGGTCTTTGATCCTTTTACAATTAACGCCGTCATGTTACCAATCAAATAAGCGCCAAGAATCATGTCAAAGGACACATAAATCATCACAAATATCATTTCCCTCAGATTAACAGCATGTATATCTCCATAGCCTGTAAGAAAATAAAAACGGTGCCTGAAGATGAGAAGAAATCCTAAATATACCATGAGACGTTGGAGTAGCTAAATATATTTGGGAAATCAATATGGAAAACAACAATAAACAGTTCGTTCTTTAACAAAGTCAACGATATTGAAGCATAAAAAAGTGGAGCGACAAAAGAATATCAAACATAACTTCATCATAAAAAAATGAATTTAGCATAAAACTCTTAGAAATAACACCAGAAACATATTATGTTCAACATAAACAGTATTCTTGACCTAATCCCACTGAACTAAAATGTCTTTCTTATAATCTTTTCAAATCTTTGTTCCCGCTTATTGTGCCCATGAGGAAATATTGCAAAACAAATAGAACTAGAAAGAGAAGCACCACGGCTTGACCATGGCTATGAACACAAAGGTAAGAAAAGGTAACTAAATGAAAGTGGCAAGGGAAATGGAATGCCAAAGCCATAGAAAACACTTGCAACCTAAGAGAACATCAAATTGAGAAAAGGAATCTGCATGATACAATCTGAAATTGAGGGGAAAACAGAGAGACCAGAATGGCAGAAACAAAGAACAAAGAGCACGAGGGCGAAGGATCTCACTATCAATCAGTAATAATGCGAACATACAGAATGAAACCAACTCCTCTGGTCTATAAAAGCTTAAACTGACTGCTAAGCTAACTACAAAAAAAGAAGTTGCATGCCAAAGTAATTGGCAAAAAAAAAATAGACCGACCAACTCATTTGACACTCTTTAAGGAAAACATAGCAAGGATTTAATCTAAGATTTTCAAGGCAGCATAGGACTTAGATCTTGACCTAACACTACAGCGAAATCTTATATTTGATGGCCTCGTATAACTATCTCACTGGACATAGAATCAATTGGGTCCAATTTAGTATCTGATTAGCATCTTCTCCTTCATAAACTTACGATTAGTACAACAATAAGATACCACCTTGAACACCTTAGCAGCATGTCTGCTGCATGTTAGAAGGCCACAACCAGTGAAAAACTACTTCCAAGCAGACCACAGTATCAAAATGAAAAACATCATGCCCCAGAAAGGTGATCCTAATAATGCAAATTGTTGTTAGGAAGCATATTATATGGCTTATTAGAGCTACCATTTCACATTAGACTACTTTGCAGGATTATATCTCAGAACTGCCAAAAGAAATAGCAACGCAAATCCTACACTAGCATCGTCAAGTGAGATTGACACCATTTTTAGCTATTAGAAATGCAACAATTGATGATAACCCACATCTGACAGGCTACTTAAGAAAAAAGTATCAGAACCATAATACTGGTTGATGCTTCCCTTCTTTCTTCAATAAAATCAGAACAAATTAACAACATAATGGCTAAGAAAACACATGAAATTCTGCCCTTTCTATCCCTCTATGCTAAAGCCTCTAAACCATTATATCTTAGCACCAAAGGCACTGCAAAACATAACAAGCAATTCTTGTCCAAGTGATGATATGGAATTTTATCAGGCTGGAATTTGTCCCAGTCAATATCCATTTTTATTTGTAACCTAAACCCAGAAAGTCAATGTTATCATTGATTCTATCATCAGATAAACTTCGCCAAAACTTTAAATAAGGACAGGGTAAAATAGAGATGCTCATTCTAGGACAGAACATTCTCAACATTTTAAACAAGTTTTAAAATCAAGATTCCCTGTGGCCCATAGAAACATCCATAACGAAGTATGATGCCCTTCTTAAAAGTTAGAAAGCAATAGATAGGTTACTTCAAATAATTTTATCATGTTCTCAAGCCAGTGATCATGAGATGATTGCCATAACGCTCCTTGCTGTTTCATTAAGTTTGTTAAATAATTTAGCCATGCAAATAGTAACTTGCTAAATAAGCAGCTTACCGACAGTAGCCATAGTGATGATAGCAAAATATAAAGATGTTGTGTACCGCTTCCAGAGATCAATCTCTCTGAAATGCGAATACGTGTAATCACCCATCTTTAAACTTCCAATCCACGTATAACCTTCATTAGATTCTGGATAAGTGGTAGCCAAGTAATAAAAGATGCAGGCGGCTGTGTGCGTGCAGTAGAGTTCTACTACAATGAGTTTCACAATCCTGGTAAACAAGTAATTGATCCGTATATCCTTCTCCATCTTTTGGAAAAAAGCAGTGACTTTCCTGACCCGACTGAGCCTTATCCAGAGAAGATATCTCACTTCTTCTTTGCGTCCACATTCCTGTAAAACACAAGATTCTTTAGATGATTACAGAGAAGGGTATAGTCAACAGCATTGGAGCGTTTACATTTTGACCTAACAAGGACATAACAGCACCCTGCTCTTAGCTTACACAAAAGGGATTTAACAACAGAAGAAGTAAAGGTTTTAACTTGGAAATATTAATGCGCAAGTCAAACACAAATTCAGATTCCAATTAACAAGGGAAAGCCATAACTAAATTGGCAGTGGAAATATGTCCAGATTATGCATATCACCAGCAGCAAATTGAGTATGATGCATTGAGACCACCACTACATCTATATCATGATAATAGTTCTGAAAAGTATCTAAAACATGAATGGTCACTGGTGAACATACGTGGGCAAATCAAGGAAAAACATATCTATAAATGAATGTAGTAGCTCTTCAGTGATTGTTGCAAATCTAGCTATGAAAACAAAACAAATACCCGGTAGATGAGATCCCAAGGCATGCAACCAAGTACATCAATGATAAAATGGGACTTCAAGTACCTGTAGAATAAAAAAAAATAACACAAATTTATGATAGCTCCATGATTAAAAATCATGGTCAATGGAGAAAGATCTTGTTTATTAAATAAAACATCAAGAAAAATCAAGACAAGTAACCAACCGAAGAGCAATTGGAGTGCGTTTATAGACCATTCGATAGGTCTGACTGTCCCTATAGGCAACAAAGAAATGTAAAATAATGTCGATGAGGAAAGCAATCTGTCCAACAATGTCCAATATGAATAGTTTCTTCGGCAATCCTCGGAAAAAACCAAACTCCATTGGCGTAAAGAATGACGAGTACACTGCCCATATCAGAATGAACTTTGTCCACGCCCTGTACCACCTGCATCATTATCATTCATAAACATGGAACCTTTAAAAATTGTACAAACCATAAGTCGTACACATCAACGATTTCTAATTTGATTAATCACTTGAAAAGAAAAAAAACTCTGGATTTGATTGAGATATGAGTTGATAATGAACAAGATTACAAGGAGAAAGATGACTTTGCGGCTTCGTTCGGATGATTAAAGTACCAATGGACCAGTTCTCTTATTCAATGAAAAGTCAACGTCATGCACACCTATTGACCTTTTAGAAGTCTCATACATACGGCATCATTATAATGCTGTTAAAATCTTAGATATGTATGTATTAGAAAATCTCAATCATCAACATCCTGATCAAATTTGCGTGAGTTTTAAGTAGAAATGGTCAAAAAGTAAGTTCATCTTATGTTTTTATTTTTTATTACAAGAGGGTGACAAAAACATGAAAATGTCAATAGATGTTATCAAATAAAAGATTACTACCAATATGATGAAACTAAGCTATTGTTTACAAATTAGTATAAATAAATGTGAATTCGATTTCTTCTAATAAAAAAATTCAATCTATAAAACTATTGACAAATCTCAAATCTAGTTAATCGAAATTGTTTATATTCTTCGTGGTCAAGTTAGAGTGTTCCATGTTACTGCAACCCAATCATGGAGTTCAAAATTAAAAAATGAGATATGAAATAAAGATTCGAATTAATAATTTTTAGAATGAAATATGAATATTTGATTTTGAACTATTTCAATAAAATTAAAATTAATTAATTAAAAATAAGTTTATTCCAAATTTAACAAATAACTTATTTTTTAATTCTATAGTGCACATTTGAATATAATAAATTTAATTGACAACTTTCGTGGATTAATTTCTAAGTTACAACATAATTTCTTTTGTTAATTAAAAAATCTTAATTTTAGATTTGTATCATATAACTTATTTAGAAGAAGACAAAAAAGAAAATCTGTTGCATATTAGTAAGTCTGATCCTGTGGTCTGCAGACTGCTGCAATACATGAGATCTGATGACCCCTTCTGTGACAGAGCACGTGAACAAGGAATCTTGAATCCCGTTGTTTCTGCCCCACGCCATGACTATTGACTTAAATCATTGTAATGCTGCATCCGTCATCACTATCAACGGGATCCTAACCTCTGTACGACCCAAACACGGCACCAGGAACCTAGCCCATAAACTTACCAGCTAGACTACAGGTGTCAATTAATATAATTAACACAAGATTTCCGACATTTCAAATCCCGAGTCATTGCTTATACTCAATAACCATGAACCACCAGCCAGAAATCATCTGGCAATAGAACATGTTGACAAGACTAATGTTTCGAAAGAAAAGAACAAAAATTCGAAGGAAAAAAACAAAAGTCCATATCATTGCATTAAATGTTCCGAAAGAAAAGAACAAAAAATGCATATCATCGCATTAAATGTTCCGAAAGAAAAGAACAGAAATCTATATCATTGTCATACATCCTCACACAGGAAATAGCATGAGCAAAGACGTTGTATGGAAAGCGAATTTATGTTATGATTATGAAATAATGATACCAGTGGCTCCAGATTATCTTTACGAGTGACCGATGGATACCAGCAAAGCTGGTTCTGGTTCCGAGTAAGATACATAAAACTCGGTTGTCAAATATCAGACAAAAATAGAAGAATAAAAAGAACAAAAACCAATAAGGGAGTGACAGTCTGAGTCTGTTCCTAGTAATTGGGACCCACCTAACCCAACCCACCTCGTATTTAGGAGGGCCGCCACTTAATTTGGGCGATTGTCTGTTACATTTATCCATATCACTATCTAATCATAAATTTTGCTAGGACTTACTGAATTTTGTGGCTATGCAGGGATGGCATAGGTTGGTTTTCGATAAAAGTAACAGAAAATTGGTCCCTTAATTTGGAGTTACGTGACGCGTGAATTTAGCTTAAAAATTTGCAAAAGAAAAGAGGAAAAAACTTTTTACCTGTTATTCTCAGGGTGAATGAACAGCCCTTTGGAGGCGTTACGAATACCATTGATTACGTTCAAATTCCTAAACGCAGAACCAAACACTGTTTGTAATTGTCTCTCCAACAGATCCAACCTACTCTCCTGCGACGATTTTAGCCTCTCTCTCACGTCCTCGAACATTTCAAATTCATACTCCTCTTCCAAAGATGATTCCGTCCTCGACGACTCTTCTTTCTCCTTCTCCTTCATCTTCATCTTCATCTTCATCTTCAATGCCATTCAATTGATGGATCGATTCATGCTGTTAGTTGCCCTCTCTTTCTCTCTCTCTCTCTATCTCCCCCTCTGTAGTCTTTTTGTACTACTACTGGATATCATCTATGTGTAGATTTAATTAACTATAATAACCAGAAACTTCTCTCTGTCATTAATCATCTCACGATTAAAAAAACAAAACAACAAACAACATTACTGTAGATGGATCACGAGAATATTGAGGGGGAAGGAAGAAGAAGTTGATCGCTTTTGGTGCTTTTTGGGATTTTGGCTGGACAGACAGAGATTGCTTGCTTGTGGTAAATGGTGGTTTAGAGCGCTTACGCATGAGAAACAGGTCGCAGATATACGTTTATATATATATATAGACAGAAAGAGAGAGAGAGAGAAAACTTGGAATAAATTTAAATTACAAAAAAAAAGTGTTATCGGTTGACTGTTTTTTCTTGCTTTTTTTATAGATTTATTTTACACTACCCAAACGTCACGTAATGTCCACATCCACATGCCACCAATAATTAGTAAATCTCTTCTCTTCCCTGTGGAGTGCACTCCTCCACTCACATTTTAGTAATTGTCTCAATTGAAGCCACCCAACTCAGCATTGCACGACGGCTCAACTCGCCTCGTGACCCATGTTAATAGCATGTATATGTCTATGTCAAAAGCTCAACGGGTGGCTAACCTAATGAGTAATGTCTATCAACATGTGTGATGCTGACAAATTTTGACCACAACAATCTAATTTAGCCATATATACCAAATTCCTGACTTATTTATAGTTGTTAGATTGGAAAGTAAGCTGATTAGTTATTGGCTAAGGCGGAAACACCACGTCATAACAAAGTTATTTTCGTTTTAATTAATATTATAACTTGAATGAAATTAAACAAAAATTTTAAATCAGATTTACTATTAAATTCTCCCTAATATGCTTTAATTGCACGCAATTTCATTAACCTAAATCACAAAGTTCGTATAATAATACTTCCAAATATTTTATAACATTAACTTTTAATTTCTTAAGAAAAATGTTGACTTTGATCCTTAAATTAGACATAAAAAATACTTATGTTTTTATGAATTTAATATTAAACTTGTTTAAAGTTCAAAAATGGAATTAATTCCAAATTAATGCGTTTAGTATTAAAAAACATCATATATATTTAATGTTTAAGAAAAGAACTAAAATATAAATAAAAATACATATTCAATGATTAAAAGTAGTAGGAGATAGATTTTCTAAGTACTTCTACAATACACTAATTTTTATGAAGAACACAAATAGAATCACCAAATGGAGAAACAATTTAGATGCCACAAGATCTATTAAAGGAAGTCCAACAACATTTTTAAAGCTTTATTGGCTCTTCCTTAACACTTACTTCTGTTCAGGTTTTGAAATCCTTCATTCATCAATCAATAACAAGTGATCAAATAGAAGCCCTCATGTGGTGTAACACCCCACTCCTACTGGATCCGAACTCGATATCGATAATGATATCCAAATTCATGCCCCGCGAGGGTGGTGTGCCACATCACTAAACAATTAAAAGTCGGTATAAATTTTTTTTAAAACCACAAACATAAAGTACAGAAAATCAATAACCAAAATGATCCACTTTGTTTTATAACCAGTTGATACAAAACAATGTAATTAACTGAAACTTTTATTAGCCATCTGGGCCCATTTCAAATTTCAAAATACAAACATTTCCAATTTCTCAAAATTATTACAAA
>JAOTAY010000007.1:270603-288399 GCA_025629805.1 Erythroxylum baracoense | reverse complement strand
CTCTCCAACACAATTTTTACACACTCAAAGCCTATTTTTCAAAATTCACATTTTATTCATAATTATACCGGGAAAATGTCATGAATGCATGTACAGTTATTTTTCATGGGCAAAAATTACTGTTCATAAATGCATGAGCATGAGATGTATTTTCCTAATTTCTCACGTGTACCCGTTTTTATAATTCAACCCGTTATACGGAAACGGGATGTTACATGTGGCCATCGACACAACTGATTTTGGAAGTGTACTTTTTTTCCCTAAACCTAAATAAGGCAGTTGGACCATATGGCCATAATGCACACTTCTTCCAAACAAAACATAACAAATAGTTAACGATTAACTTTATCTTGAAATCCTTCCCAAATGGGAAAATATTAAAAAAAAGATCAATAAGACATTCATTAACTTGATACCGAAGGCCCCTAACCATACTTATCTGAATGACTATAGGTCCAATACTATTTATAGAATCATCTCAAAGCTCCTAGCTTTATAGGTTGAAAGTGGTTCTGAGCATTATTGTCAACACCTATCAAGGTGCATTCTTATAAGAAAGGAAAAATTGATAATATTCTCCCTGCATAAGAGATATTTAGGAATTGCCCCAAGAAGTTGGCTCCAAAGAGTTGTGTAATGATGATTGGATCCTAAACAGCTTTTGATAAAGTCGATTGAAGTATTTGGTTTTCCAAACAATTCATCAACTGAATTTAACAATAGGGAGTTAATAAAAACGATCAAAGGAGCTAGATGTCTAAGGTAAGACGACCTTTATTTCCTTACTTTTTTTAATATTTTGCATTGAAGTATTAACAAGACTTATGGAGAATAATATCAAGCAAAAAGGGAAATTTATCTACTATGACAAATGTAAGTCTCTGAAGATTTTTAATCTTTCTTTTACTTATGTGTTGTTAAATCAAACTCAATCAAGACCTTAATGAATGCTGTAAAGGTCTTTAACAATTTGTCAGGGCTTTCAGTCAATGCAGCAAAGAGTCAAATGATTTTATTAACTAAAGCAACTCACCAAGTCTTATAGCTATCTTCAATCTCTGTCTTGGAAGTAAGGGATTCTCCCTTAAAGTTACGGAAGAATTAATCATTAGAGCAATAGATTTCTTTAATATGCAAGAAGATTGGAGCTTACCAATTCCATTATCTATAACTAATGCTCCCTAAGTGTTTAATCAAAGCTATAAAAAAGAATACTGAAGAATTTCCTCTAGTATTGAAAGCATTCTAACTTTACAGGAGCTAAAGTCAACTAAAATAAAGTATGTGAACCCAAAAATGAAGGAGGTATGTAGGGATGTCAAGCCCGTAGTCCGATGGGTTGAGACTGGTCGGTTAGATCTGGCCCGACTACTGGCAGGCCAGGTCAACCTGACCCATTATATATATATTTAAAAGAAAACAAAAATGACATCATTTTTGAAGTTACAATCGGGCCATTGGCTCGTGGCCAGTCGGTAGTCTAATTAATTCGGGCCAAAATCGAGCCGAATCGGGCCAAAATTAACAGTTCCTGAAAGGAATCTAGAGAATCTTTAAGAATAAGGAAGCTCTTTGAGTTAAATGGCTACGCTCACATTTCCTAAAAGGGATAGTCGCTAAAAGGTAAAAATCAAAGGAAATTGTTCGTGGGCAATGCCATAAATGCTAAACCTAAAAGAAAAAATGATTATGGAGAAGAAAAACAAGATTGGGAATATGAGTGAAATGTGATTTTGGTATAATAAATATATAAGGTCACTCCAAAAGCCATTAGAGTTTAGAGATGAACAACCTTAGACACATATTAACTGACCATACTAAAGTTAGGGAGGTCTTACCCCTCCACCACTTTGTTGGGCCGAGGTGTGGGGGCGCCTGAAGTGAGCGATTCTACTTTTATTGAGTGCAAAGTTAGGGAGGTCATGTAAGGCAATGACTGGTATTTAACATGAGAGGTTTCACAAAATTATTGACAATCTACCAAGCCATAGACCAAATTTCGGTGATTAAGGGAAGCCAAACATATAATAAATTTTATTGAGTAAAAAAATTTAAAGAACAAAATCACTTTTGTTAGTTAATTTTATTATATGTAATAATTATTATATAATGCACTTTTTATTAATTGTCATGAACAATACTGATGCTCAAAATAATAATTTTGTTCAAATTTACATTAATTTGAACAAAATTAACGTAAGTAGTATTTTTATACTACTTACGTTAATTTTTTTATATAGAATAATAATTTATTATTTTATTTATATTTACAATCAAATTTAGTCAAAATCATACTGATGCTCAAAATATTCTGATTAAAATAGTATAAAAATAATAATGAAAATCAAATTTAGCGAAAGCCAAGTTCAATCGGGAATTGTTTTTTTATCTTGGTTTTGTTTCTTATGAAGACATATAGATGTAGGGATATATATAGATGCGATGAGTATCATTTTGGCTCTGGTGAACTATTCAAGATCTTATTAAGATGAGTACTAATTGGTAACTCCAGCCAAATTATTTGGAGTCAGAATGAGGCATTTGTCGATGTCTACTTTAAGTAGATATTAGACATATAATTATAGTTACAGATAAAATAATAGGAGAAATGTAGCTATTATATTATAATTTTTAGTACTATTTTGATTTCTATACTATCTAGAAATGAGAGGATCTAGACAAAATTTGAGCATAATTTTATAAAACTGGATCTATGAAGGTTTCTAAACGAAGAGAAACCTATGTTCATTAAATTATGTAATTTTAACAAGTTATAAACCTTAATTCGATAGTGAAGCTTGGGTAGTTGATATTTGTTACTAGAAGATATGATGGTCCGCCATAAGCATAACCAAATTAACTCAGGCTCGAATTGTAACAATAAAATAATCGAGAATTTTATATTAATGATTATATATAATAAATCAAGCTAAAATCCTGAATATTTGTAATTTAGTATATTTATGTTAATTATATAATAATGAGAACATGTACTTGCTATGGAATATTTTTATTATTTATTTTTCTATGATACATTTCCTTGAATATATAATTTTGAAATTTTCACTAAGCTTCATTACAAAATTTTAATTACTACTTTGCAAATTTTTTTAAAATTATTTTTAAACAGATGTATCCTTGTTTATGTCAAAAAATTCACATACGGCTAGTTATGTAAAATATTCATTTTTTTAATGTATCTATCTCGGTTGTTTCACATCTGTGCAGGTTTAGGACCAGCTCTACCAAAAATAATGATATCCTAAAGAAAAAAGGATTGAATGATCGATCGGCTACTCAAAGTCAAAGATGGGGTTCCCCACAAGCTGTGAACTTTGTGGCCTTGGAACATTCCAGCTTCCACCTACCGAAACACTATTTTGGAGCGTATATAATATCAAATTAGCACTAATGAAAAAAAAAAGGATACTTACAATGACACACACACCACAAGAATTAATCTAAAATAGGGATGCAGAGTTGAAGACCGCATACTGTTTTAGTTTACTCTCCAAAATGCCAAATTTGATATGCTCTACTGCACTTTATCTTGGTTATTGCAAGTCCATGCAGCTAACTAGCTAATGCCTCGTCCCCAAACATAAGATGCTTATATATGCGATATGTATTTAAGCACTTGATTGTGAAGTTGTACTTATTATAATCACTACTTGAATGAATTAATTAACATATATAAGCAATAGTTTGGTTGATAGGAAACGGAAATGCTAAGTACAATCAGATGTAATGGGTTAGCTTCTACCACGGGAAGCTTAATTTTTTATAAGTACCAGTTGCAGACCACAGACTGTTTTAGTTTAATCCCCTCAACGCCAAATTTGCTTACGCTCCTTTGCACTTCCGTGTCTATATATGCTGCGGATTGACTAGCTAATGCTGGTAGAAACAAGATCAGTGCTCATAAGAAATTGAGATTTACATGGTTGAACCGATCCCATTACATTTGACAACACATAGGTAGCTAGTTGCCCACCAACTGAACTATTGCTTACATATAATTAACTGATACTAATAGTGGATTATAGTAAATCTTTTCCGTCAGTGACGCGTTGGTACCTCATACTTTTTTTTTCATTATAGGTCTTCCCTTTTAAGACTAGATAATTAGTCAGTTGTGTATAAGCGTGATAGTTTCAAATATCTTCCAACTGCTTATCTCCACAGACCCTTTCCTTACAAGACATTGCTAACACCCTCACCTATATGCCACTTGCATGCCACTACAAAATATTTCTCCGTGGGCTTTAAGACTAAGCTTTGACAAGGATCGATTCTTTTGCCTCTACTTCTATCTTGACTTAGATCATTTATCCTTCTATCTTGACTTAGATCATTTAGCACACTTTTTTTTTGACGATTCCTATGAGTTTATTTATATGCACTTTTCAGTTAGGCTACTCGTTTTCTTGCTGATTGACTTGGTGTTTTAGTGACTTTTTATTTTTATTTATTTATTTATCTGTATATTTATTATTATTTTATTATTAGTATTAGTATTCTTTATTTTATTATTATTATTTATTATTATTATTATTATTATTATTATTATTATTATCATCATCATCATCATCATCATCATCATCATCATGATCTATTTTTATAACTCTCTATCCTTATATATATATCCCAAGGACATGTATGATAGTAACTACATAAAAGTGTGAGGGCCACGAGCTAGGAGGAATGACTTTTAATTACGCAGATGGGATTCGTGCAAGCGATTCGGTGCGTGCAACAAGCAAAAGTAACAGAGGGGACTACATATTGCGAATAGGCTCTTGGAACACTGGGACTCTCCCGGGAAAGGCTTTAGAGTTAGTAGAGATTTTAGACAAGTACAGGATACAAATAGCTTGCATTCAGGAGACTAAGTGGTCAGGAGCTAAAACAAAGGAGATAGGGGGGGTTCAAACTATGGTACTCTGGAAACACTCGAAAGCAAAATGGGGTAGGTATCCTAGTAGTCAAGGAACTTACAAACCAAGTGGTGGGGATCACAAGGATAAATGATAGGATTATGGTGGCTAAAATTGTAGGAGGTGATTTTAATGGGCATATAGGGGCTGGGTCAGACAGGTATACAGGAACGTATGTGAGTTTCAGATACGGCACTAGAAATGGAAGTAGAAATGCCTTATTGGAAATGGCCATGACATTTAAGCTAGTGATAGCCAATTCCTTTTTCAAGAAAAACAGGCCCAATTGGTGACATTTAAGATTAGCGGGACTAAGACGCAGATTAATTATTTCCTTGTCAGGAAGAGAGCATGAGCATGGTGTAAGGATTGGAAAAGTGCTTCCAACTGCATGCTTATCAACCCCCCGTAAATTGTTGGTTTTGGATTTAGGCATTAAGAGATGGAGGGCACATCAATTTACTAAACAGTGTCGTAAGCTTAAATGGTGGAATCTAAAAGGGGATATAGTGGAACGATTTAAGACACAAATCCAGTATAGTGCCGTATGGGCTGTGAGAGGGGATGCTAATAAGATGTGGGAGGGAGTAGCCCACGTAGTGAGAGAATCTGCCATAGAACTCCTAGGAGTCTCTAACGGGCAGAGGGGCAGGCGGATGGAAGCTTGGTGGTGGTCGGAAGAGGTTCAGAGGACGTTAAAGGTGAAAAGGAAAGCATACAAAGATCTGATAGCAAGTACTACAGATACGGAGTGGGAAACTAACAAAATCAGGTACAGACTGGCAAAGTAGAAGGCAAAGAAGGTAATTTCAGTGGCTAAAGGAGAAGCATATGAGACTATGTACAAGGATTGGGATACATACAAGAGAGCACAAAATTTTTTTAAGTTGGCACGAGATAGGGCACGCAACACAAAGGATTTCAACCAAGTCTACTGTATACATGATGAAGTAGGACAAGTACTCACGGAGGCACATGCCATTAAGAGCAGGTGGTAGAGATACTTTTATGGCTTGTATAACGAAACATTCTCGATCAACATAGAGTTAGGCGAACCCTACGTGTCTGAGCTTTTTCCTAACTGGTCCCAATGCGAAAGGGTTACAAGGGGAGAAGTTACAAAGGTTTCCAGAAAGATGGGGAGCAGAAGGGCAGTAGGGTCGGATGAGATCCCTATAGAAGTATAGGAAGAGAATAGGAATTGTCGGTATTGAACGGTTAGTTCAACTTTTAATGTGATCCTAGACTCAGCCAAAATGCCGGATGAATGGAGATTGAGTAGGTTAATCCCATTATACAAGGCCAAAGGGGGAATCCAACATTGTCACAACTATAGAGGCATCAAGTTAATAAGTCATACCATGAAGATGTGGGAGAAGGTAATTGAAAAGAGAGTTCGGGGAGCTACTTCTATATCGGCCAATCAATTTGGATTTATGCCTGGTAGGTCCATGACAGAAGCAATACATCTACTCCGTAGGCTAATGGAGTACTACATAGAACGAAAATGGGATTTACATATAATTTTTATTCATTTGGAGAAGGCGTATGATAGGGATCCAAGGGAAATCTTATGGAGGTGTTTGAAGGTAAAGGGAATTTCTATGACCTATATACGCGTAATTAAAAATATGTATGAAGGAGCATTGACTAGCGTAAGGACGATAGTGGGTGACAAGGAAGCATTTTCTATTGGTGTTGGTCTACATCAAGGCTCCGCGTTAAGCCCTTTTCTATTCGCATTAGTATTAGATAAGCTTACCAAACATATTCAAGGAGAGGTACCTTGGTGTATGTTATTTGCTGACGATATTGTCTTGGTAGATGAGACGAGGGCAGGGGTCAATTCCAAGTTAGAATGTTGGAGGGAACTGTTAGAGTCGAAGGGTTTTAAAATGAGTAGGACTAAGATAGAGTATTTAGAATGCAACTTTTCGGAAAGACAGATGGTCCATGAGGCGGCGGTAGCAATTGGTACTAACATCATACCATAAAAATTGAGTTTTAGGTACCTCGGGTTCATCATCTAGAGAGATGGTAATATCGATGCCGATATAGTTCATTATATTAGATCTGGGTGGGGTAAATGGCGAAGCGCATCCTGGGTATTATGTGATAAAAAGATTCCTTTAAAGCTCAAATGGAAGTTTTATAGAATGGTGATTCGCTAACCATGTTATATGGGGCAGAATGTTGGCCCACCAAACATCGACATACAAGATAGTTGTTAGTAGCAGAGATGCGTATGCTTCGTTGGATGTGTGACATTACCAGAAGGGATAAGGTCTGGAATCGTGTAGTGAGAGACAGACTATAGGTGGTTAGTATTGTCGATAAAATGAGAGAGACCAAGCTTAGGTGGTTTGGGCATGTAAGCAGGAGGCACTCTAACGCTCCGGTACGGAGATATGAGCAAATAACTCTTAGTGGCTACAAGAGGACAAAAGGGAGACCATACAAGAACTGGAGGCAAGTGGTGAAGAAAGATATGACAGAGTTGTCCCTTCCTGAGGAAGCGGTTAGAAATAAAAAATTCTGGCGCGATAGGATAAGGGTAAGGGAATCCATTTAAAGGTCGTGAACAAGTCGTTTTGTCCTACTACTTGTCTTTTAAGCACAGGTGTAAGGGAAAGGTCTAGCAAGGATGTCAGAAACTGTAGGATTGTCATACACATAAGATTGTAGCGTAAAAAGGTCTAGTCCAATAAAAGACAAACAAAGCCATTCTTTGCAGCTTATCAGGTATTGGCAGATCAGGCCTCCACATCAGGTATATTCTTCGACTCTATTTCTTATATTTATTTATTTATATACGTATTCATCTTTCTTTTTATAACGTCTTCATTTTCTTTTCATTTACCTCATCTTTTAACATATTCAGTTGTACTTTTACTCTTTTAACGTGCATCACTTTTCATTATCACATTTGCATGTGGGTCTACCAGAAACAGTCTCTCTACTACGTAGGGGTAAGGCTGCGTACTATCAGACCTCTCCAGACCCTGCTTTGTTACGGAATTTCAGACTGGGTGATAATGATGATGATGATGATATAGGTGCTTTACATTTGATAAATTTGATTGAATTTGAATTTGTATATAACTTTATGTTTCAAGTTTGAGTTAGACAATTAAACTCAGCTTAACTAGACTTAAATCTGGCTTATGACATCTTTAACATAAAGGTGAAAATATACACGAAAACAAAACGGACAATTAGTTACATTTTTTTTACTATATGAAAATCCTCGCTAAATGTCATTTGGTAACAATTTATTAATTCACTGCCAAAAGTCACGATTTCACGACGTTATAATGTATCATTGCTGAACCAATTTCTTTAGCGACGATTTTCTTGAGTCGTTGCAAAAAGGCCCCATTTTTATGACAGTTTTAGTATTTCGTCGCCAAAGCTAGAGCGTTTGGCAACGATACATAATAACGTCTAAAAAAAACATGGGTGTTTGTGGCTAAAATATGAATTCGTCGCCAAAATTCAATATTAAAGAATTTATAATTAATGACATTAAATTGATAATTTGTTAATGCTAAAAATCCTTTAATAATCCTAAGGTTAATTCTAATTGACATTTATATATGATTTTTCATATTTTTTCTTTTCCCTTCTTTATAAATTTGTTTAATTAAATATATAGTTAATGCACTAAAACTCTATAAATTATCATTTTGGATATAAGAAGATACACATACCTAAAATTTTAATATTAATAAGATAAAAATATAATAAATTGAAGTTGACTAGTACTATTCTTGATCATTAATATTTATGAAAAATAAAATAATAATACATATAAATGTAATCAATATAATATAATGATATATGGTAACTACTATAAGATGTTAATTAGAAGTTTAACAATTCTTATAGACAAAATAATAAATAAAATTCCACGCCTAATATTCCATTAAAAAGGAGAATAAATAATTATTTTTTTTGGATTCAAGTGACATTAGTGTCGGTAAGAAAGGTAAAGGGGTTTTTAATGTCTGGATTTCCAAAAAACCTCCTTGCACGTTCCAAGCCATCAATTGAAATAGTTAAAGATTGTCCCTCAGGGTCTGGTCAATTGACACCCCCTTCCAACAACTTCTTTGCTTTAATTAAATTTGTAGAAGATATAGTGAATGATTGCCCAGATGCAATATATATAACGGTATTAGATGAACCGCACATATTAAGCATTTCAGTTAATGAGAAAATAGAATAAAACAATCAAAGCTAAATCAAATGGTATGAGGAAGTCAAATTCAAATACATGCATACCTGACTGATAAACTTGATGATCGTCACAATGAACAGACATAGTTTTTGTAATTCATCATTGCTTTCAAACAACCAATTTTTCTAATCCTGTACGAACCATTAGGACATCACCACCGCCTCCATTTCCATCTACGTTGTCTTGAAGATTCGAGGAAGCTTAACATAATTTATAGGATATAGAATCAGACATTCATATAATAACTTCATAACAGCAGATGATATACTTACTACGAACCTTGAAGAAGAAGATCGAGCATAGAAGGCAAGCAGTGATTAGTGTTTGATGAGGAGATTTATTTTGCATTGATTTATTCTTCATTAGGGACAATTTTGCCACATTCCTTTTAGCAAAGCTCATTTCCACCATCAGAAACTAGTCGCCACGTCGACATTCTACAATGAATTAATGTTAACAGTTTCATTCTGAAAAGTCAATAGAAGAATTATTATTTGAATGTTCCAACATTCTAGCAATTTTAGTTTTGTGATCTATCAAGCGACACTACTTCATATGATAAGGTTCAAAATGTTAAGTGTGCATGTGCTATGTTTAAGGGATGCATAAACATCCCTTGCAGCTCTGAAATATGATTGCTTCTATGTATATAAATATCCCTTATAGAATCCTCTAATGAAAATAGTTGTGAAATTATGATTTAGATTTAAATTATCTTAATAATTAGCTTGTTAGTTTTGAGGCTCCACTACATATATGTTTTCATAAAATATATATTCAATAAATTCAAATGTGTGTATGCTAAAAGATTTAGTCTTTTAAGAATAAGAGTAATAGGTTGTTAATTTTGAGTTTTAATTGTTATGTCTAATATATACTTTATTTGACTTTTAATTGTTATGTTTAATCACAACCTCAAAACACACTAAAATAAAGTCATTTTTATGGATACATTTGTATAGTATAAGCGTTAGAGATTTGGTGTAAAAGCAATCATATGGTAAATATGTACATAAACATCTGTTGCAGAAGTAGCCTTTATTCTCTAAGAAAAATTTCTTCAAACAGTTACCATGCTTTTCTCAAACAAGCATCGAAGGTGGAAAAAAAAAGCGTCGACCGGTATACATCTAATATAAAAAAACAATTCACTATATTTTTCGTTTTGATCATTTGACTTTTAATTGTTATGTGTATTCAGAGCCTCATTGCAAGTTGAAATAAAGTCATTTTGATGGATACATCTGTATATTATAAGTGGTACAATCAAATGTAAATATATACATAAACATCTGTTGCAAAAGTAGCCCTTATTGAAACATTTCATGAAACATTTAGGAGGCTTTCTTCAAACAAGTATGGACGGTGGAAAAAAAGTCAACCCATACACATCCAACACAAAAACACAATTCACCATCTTTCAAACACAAATGTAATCAAAAACCTATACACTATAAGCATAACACAAAACTCATATAAACTCCTAAACATAGCAGTAAAAAAGAGAACAAAAAGGAGGGTTCGAAAATAGAAAAAAAGAATAATACCAACACAGGTAACGACACTTCTTCGATGGTGACTACCATAACATAAGAGATGACCATAACAGAGGGGCGACACTTATTGGATGGTGAACGAAGAGGAAATATAACGGCTAACACTAAAAAGAAAAGAGGTTCATTTTGGTGTTAATAACCTAGTAGAAAACAACGTCATTTGTAGTTAAACAAAACGATGTTGCATTTGATTAATTCATAATAATTATACCGTTTGGCATCAATTCAAAAAACCATCATGAAATGGTAGGCCATTACCATTTGGCTTGGCCTTTGGTAATGACATTAATATAACATTATGTTAATTACCATATACAATTATATCTTTTGCGATGTAAATAAAAAATAATTGCAATATAGTAAACAATGGAAATCAATACTAAATATTAACATGATATTCTTAATAATCAAATTAAATATTATTGACAATGATTGTAAGTGTAAAAATAAATTTAGTTAACAACAATGTTATTTTAAAATTTTATAAAACAAACAACACAAATTTAATTTTTATTACATAAATTAATTCTTTTTATTAATTTCTTTTAAAATATATGATTTGACAATTTTATATGGTGTGAGAAGACTCTAATTACTATATATAAAGTGGGTAGCATTTTCTAGAAATTTTATATTACAAAAGGAAAATTCTATAAATATAAAATTCAAAATAATATAATTGTTCTTATTAATGTCTTTTAAAATATATGATTTGATAATATATAAATGGTGTCACGAAACTCTATTTACTATATATAAATTGCATACTATTTTATATAATTTATATATTACCAAAAAAGAAAGAAAATATAAAAATCAAAATGGCGACTATTTTAGAAATTCATCACTATATATGATATTTAGCAACAAATTATGCATAATGTCACTAAAAGGTTGAAGTTGTGTAAACATTTGGCGACAATTTTAGAAATTTGTCGCCAAATATGATATTTAGTTATGAATTATGCATAACATCGCTAAAAGGTTAACGGTGTATAAACATTTTGTGACTATGTTAGAAATTCGTCACCAAATATGATAATTGGCAACAAATTATGAGTAGCGTCACTAAAAGGTTAACGATGTATAAACATTTTTTGACGAATATTAAAAATTGTCGTAAAATCTTGTACATTTGGCAATATAAAAGAAAACGACGTCGATTTCCTTTAAAGGAATGATATTGTTTCATTCCTTTTTAAAACAACTTATTGTGTATATACATTTGACGATGTTTTTCAAAAGCATCATTAAATGTTTGAATGTTTTTAAAAAAAGAAAATGACAATGTTTGTTCAATGACAAATGACATCATTTTCCTATCTGTTTTATCTGAAAAACACGACTACCCCCTCCCCCCAAAAAGTTCTGACTCTTTCCTCTCCCACTCCTTTCTTCTTTGTCTTGTCGCCAGTTGACGACCTATTGTCCTTCTGTCCTTCCTCACCATCCTTCTGTCATTCCATTCAGGTAAGTCCTGGATCCTTTTTTTTGGGTTTGTTTTCTACTTCAACTGTTAGACGGATATGTTTGATGTTGGATGAGTAATGGAGATTTTATTGAGTTGTTTACATTGGTTTAGATTGTCTGTGATTGGATTTTGTTAGGAATGTTTTAATGTTAGTTATGAAAGGGAAAATAAGTGATTTTCCTAGTTATCTTGGGAAGAAAAATACATGTTTATAAAGTGTTATATGAATTGCCAGTTATAATTGTGTTAAGTGGTGAGAGTGTTCTACTTGTGTTGTTGTATATATATCATATTCTGTTGACATTATATCAATAATGAGGCTTTTCAAGTGTTAATGCTTATAGTGAAAGGGAGTTGATGTGTTGAAAAATTTGTTATGATTTTGTTTTAAGTTCTGCTTGTGTTGACATTTTACCGATAATGTTTAGTTCTTTGATTTTTTGTTGTGGATAGAGGTTTGAGAGTCTAAAAAATAGACTTTTACTTATCTTAATATTCCAATTTTCACTAAGAGACCAACATTTAATGAATTTAAACCTCTCATTAATAAAATCAAATTATGATTTTTGGTTATTTTTTATTATTTAGTTGAGTATAGTTTCAAATATCATCAAGATTGGATAATACTTGGGTTAAATGCATTCGATTTTCTTAGTTTTAAAGTTTAAATTAATATAATTTTTACCTTATATTTCAAATGTTGTTATAATTCATTCTATGCCACTTAAACATAAAAAATATTAACAAAATAATGTACAATATTGTTATATAAGTCTTGAATCTTGATATGAACATTAACATGATTGTGAATAATGTAAGACTAATAGGTGGCATTATGTAAACATCAAACACATGATTAATAAATCATACATATTTGGAATATTATTTTAGTTAAAAGAACAACATTATATTAAATTTTAGGTGTTAGGTCCAATTTTAAAATGACAAAAATAGAATATCAAAATGATAATGTCATATTTGGTATTTTACTTTGGATAAAATAATACCAATGGTATTACTTTCAACTAAAAACCAATCTACAAATCATAGACACCAATAAGAAAAACTTAATTCTTGAGTTCTATACTTTTATTTCATAATTAAATTAAAAATGCAATCAAATTCTAGTGTTTAAATCAAATAATAATGCATCATTCACAATGTTCCACATACTTAAACTTTGGTTTATTTTGTGCTTCCATTATTGTTGTTTTAAGCTGTGATGTTGCACATGATTACAACATTGCATGCAAAATATATAAATACAAAACAATTGAACAATTGTATCATATTAAATACCAATTGTTATTTTCGTAGGCCCTATTTTGTGTTGAAGAGCGTCAATAAGCCTCCAACTTTGTCTATCTTCTTTGTACTTTGCGATTGTCTGTTCGTCCAAGTAAGTCGTCTAATTATTGTGTATCATATATTATGCTTTATTAGTACCCTTATTTGTGTTTGGTTTTTTTTAAGTTATCAAACTTAGTATGTGAGCTTGTAATTGATAATTTGGGACTAGTAACATAATGCACCTACAATTATAGACAAAAATTTACATAATAAACCCCTAGGATGGTATATAGACTATAAACCTGTGATATAGCTCCTATGAGGCTTATCAATGAAATATTCCACGAGGCTAAGAGTCACAATGAGTACTTACTTTCTTAATGCCTGTGGTGTAATAATGTCACTTATTATAGTGTTTTTTTAAATTCAAACTTAATTTATGAACTTGTAGTGATTAATCATTAGGTTATATAGAATAAGGATTGCAATTAGTAATTCAGTTATTTACTTTTAATTGTACAGCTAGATGGACAATCCTTTGCATAATAAACCCTTAGGATTTTATATAGGCTAGAAACCTATGATGCATCTCCCATAAGGCTTTAATTGTATAGCTAGATGAACAATCCTTTGCATAATAAACCCTACAGCTAGATGGACAATCCTTTGCATAATAAACCCTTAGTATGGTATATAGGCTGGAAACCCATGATACAGCTCCTATGAGACTAAATGTGAAATATTCCATAAGCCTAGGAGTCACAACAAGAACTTGCTTTCTCGATTCATGTGGTGTAACAATGTCAGGTACCATAGTGTTTGTTTAAATTCAAACTTACTTTATGAACTTGTAGTGATTAATCATTTTGTTATACAGAATGAGGATTGCAATTAGTAATTCAGTTATTTACTTTTAATTGTATAGCTAGATGGACAATCCTTTGCATAATAAACCCTAAGATGGTATATAGGCTAGAAACCTATGATGCAGCTCCCATAAGGCTTATTGCTGAAATATTCCATGAGTCTAAGAGTCACAGCAAGAACTTGCTTTCTCGATTCATATGCTATAATAATGCCATATACCATAGTGTTTATTTAAATTCAAACTTAATTTATGAACTTGGATTGCATTTAATAATTCAGTTATTTACTTTTAATTGTTTAGTTGGATGGAAAAAAGTTAGATGTCTCACAAAAATGTTCCGCTGAATACTAAGAAGGAGTTAATAGTTTCATACAATTTGTAAAAGATCACATGGGTGTTAAATGTTGTATTCGTTGTCCATGCATAGATTACCTAAATGTGAACATTCAGAGTCAAGATATGGTATATAATCACTTTCTAATCCAAGGCATAGATAAATTTTATACTTTATGGCTTTATTATGATGAACGTTCAGAAGCAAGCTGTAGTAGAAGTGTTGGTACAAGTGTTGATGATAGTAAAAATAATGATGTAGAAGATTGTGAGATTAATGATGATGGTGATGATGGGGTTAGCAAAATGTTAGAGGATTATGAGAATTAAATGGAGACTATGAATGAAACTGGTTTGCCTAACATAATTAGTAGTATTATAGAAGATAATTATTGAAAGTTACTCAAGAAGAATTATATCTAGGGTGCTTGAATTTCTCACATCTTTCTTTTGTTATGAAGTTGTTACATTTGAAGGTCTATAATAAATGGAGTAATAAGTTTTTTCATATGTTAATTGACTTGCTTAATGATGCATTAGCTGTCGGACACAAATTATCCAAATCTTATTATGATGCAAAGAAATTGTTAAAGGACCGTAGATTATGATATATATCAATACATGCATGTAAGTATGATTATGATATATTTTAGTTGCTATATTTTGGTTAAAGAGTTTCCTATTTATAGCACATCAAGGTGGCGAGTAGATGATGGGAGAGGGAAAAAGATACCATATAAAATCTTGAGATCCTTTCATATTAAACCACGACTGCAAAGGTTTTTTATGTAAAAAAAGCCATAAATATGAAGGGACATAAATAGAAACGCATAGATGACAACATTATTCATCATCCAGAATACTCAGTGGCAGGGAAAGACTTTGATGGAAAGTTTCCATGGTTTGCACAGGATTGACGTAATGTTTGACTTAGTTTAGCCTCAGATTGATTTAATCATTTCGGGAATATAAGTAATTCTTACAATATGGGGTTGGTAATTTTAGTGTATGAAAGAGCCTTTTATGTTATTGTCTTTACTTATTCCATGACTTAATGCTCCTGGTAAAGATATCTATGTATACATGCAACCATTAATTGATGACTTAAACCATTGATGGGAGGTTGGATTAGAAACGTTTGATGTTGTTGAAGGTGAAACATTTATTGTAACACACCTCCTTCACGAGGGACATTCCCAAACATCCTAAAGACGTTCGAGAACATACCCTATGAAAGTGGCATGTTAGAGCAGTCATATTCAGTTATATGGCATCATACATATAAGAAAATATTCAAAAACTCAATTCCTCATTTCATTCATAAAACATAGTTTACATTGTAGTGTTTCACTACAAAATCCATATATACAATATCAAAAACATATAAAAGTTTACTACTCTTTTACAAAATTCTACATAAATGAGGAACTATACAAAAACATTATATCTAAACTCCTCAGTATCAGCTAACTGACCTTTGAGCCATTCTTGACTTCTAAAATGGACAGAATTAGTCTTCTGCTAGTTTGCTTTAAGAACTATGTCTCCCTCGTATCTGAAAATCAACATTTACAATTTTAATGAGTTTTGCGAACTCAGTGAGTGAACCATCATCGATGTGCTTACTCATATCAAACATAAAGACAGTTCACATTCCAAATTCACAGACAATCATATCATCACATATTTCACATACTCATTTCATAATAACATTACAAGAAAATCATAAATTAGCGATGAAAAAAATATCATAGTTAATTAGAGACAGAAAATCAATATCCATCGATAGCACTGTTGTGAAAAATTCTATTTTGTGATGGACAATTTTTTTGTTGGTAAGGTGGAGGGACAATATCCTGGTAAATTTTTTGATTGAATATAGCAATGAAACGTCAATAAATTAGGTGGGAATGCTTGTTGCATTAAACTAGCATTGGGGATTTATCGATAGATCGATGTTTCGACGGTATAATTGCTTCGTCGATAAATTTACGCGAAAATGCTTGGTTCAATAATCAAGCGTCGGGCTTTATTAACAGTAATGTATTCCATCAGTAAACTTCTGAAGGACTTTAGCTTAATCGTTTTAAATAAATCGAAAATGACGTCTTTTGGGTTCGATGTTAAACTAATACCAAACTTCCCCCCTCATTTTCTCCTCTGTGTTTTCACCATCTTTTCTCCTCGTTGTCGCTCATTGTCATAAGTAATCGTCATCACTCGTCCTTTTCTTCTCGCTGTCGCTCACCCATCGCGTGTCATCGTCATCATCTTCCTTTAATTGTTAGTTAAGGTAACATTCTGTTCTTTGATTGTTTTACACGACGTCGATGAGATTGGTTTGTTACTGTGTTTTGTGTACTGTTTTGATTATCATTGTCTTCTTTTCTTTGTTTTGGTTATCTTCTTTGGTCTTCAGACACTCTAGCTCCATCATCTTCTTCCTTCACATGCTTCAGTGACTTCTTCTGTGTTTCGGTTGAGGTAAGTTTGTTTTGTTATGTACTGAGTTTTTTTGTACTTGGTTTAATTTAGGTATTTGTTTTTGGTTTGAACCTCCCATTTGAACCTGCTGCATTTTTTATTTAAATGGCTTGCACCAACCGAAACTTGTTTATGGTATGAACTTTGGTTTGTGGCTTTAAATTTTAGGTATTGTTAATATAAATTTAAGTATTGTTAATCTAAAATTTATGTACCATTAATCTAAACTATTAGCTTTAAATTTTAAGTATTGTTAATCTCTATCATTAATACATTTTCTTATTGGTTGTGTTTGGTTGTTACATTCTTAAAGTTGGGTTTATCAATGAATTAATATAGGATGAGTTTGAATTTTTTTAGCTTCTGCTGAATGCCTTGAGATAGTTTTTTTCTTTTTTTTTGCTCTTTTATAAAATGAGTGAAGGACTAAAAAAGCCATAGCATCCTATTAGTGATCTTTTGCTATTTATAGAAGATGTTAAACTTCCTTTTTTGAATTTATAGCAATCAAAACATCATCTAAATATATTAAAGAGCAGTAAGTTGAGAGTCTTGATTTTTAACAAATAAGCATGGGTCATAATTGAATGAGTAAAGTCAAAAGTTTTTAAGCTAGA
>JAOTAY010000007.1:246850-270503 GCA_025629805.1 Erythroxylum baracoense | reverse complement strand
AGAGCGCGAGGCCCGAGAGGCCGAGGCTCAAAGCGGACAATATCTGCAAGCGGGTGGTCTGGGCTGTTACATTTAATATAGGATATTTGTTGAATTGTCTTGCAAATGGCATTATGGATTGAGGACTATGGTTTTGTTTATGTATCAATATGGGAGGGGTTTGAATGTTAAACAAATATACTATGATATTACTATATGTTTAGAGGTTCATATGGTCAATTAATAACTTGATATAGGAAGCATTTTAGCATTTTTATAGTTGCTAAATTGCCATTTTACATATACTTAATATTCGGTGTTGCATCACTCATTTATGCTAATATGAGAATATATAGCATGATTATGAGTTAATTTGTTAAATTTTTAGGTGTTTAAATCATGATGAGATGATCTAAGTCCATAAAATATTATAAGAAAACACTTAACTAAAGTTACAATATGAAGATTATTTATTTCAAAGCTTTTGATTATATCAATTGGAACTTCATTCTAGCTTTTAGGATTTCCTATGTAGCTTACTTTAGGATTTCCTATCTAATTTTTTTAATAAATGTGAGAAATTGAAGATGTACAATATATCATTTAAGGATGATCTTTTGTTTTCATGTATAGTTAACCATAAAATGCCTTTTTGTGTGCTAGGTCTAATGGTATAGTCATTGATAAGTTTTTATGTTCTTCTTTAATAGTCTAATTATTTATGTTTGGGTTATGTTTGAATCATTGACGAGTAGATGTCTGATTATATAAGTATTTATTGTATGTGAAATGAGTTTGAGATCTTATGAATTATTTGAGGCGTAGTAAACCCTTAGGATCGTATATAGGCTGGAAACCCATGAGACTTATCAATGAAACAATTCCACGTACTATAGTTTTGAAATCAATTTTAGGTTATTAATTCGATCGATTAATACTGCAATTTCGATGTGATTAATGCAAACTTATTATTAACACAAGGAATTAATACGTTTTATAAACAAGACAATTCGTTCCATAATAAACCTCTAGGACGGTATATAGGCTAGAAACCTATGATGTAGCTCCCATGGGGCTTATCGGTGAAAATTTTCATGAGCCTAGGTTCATTTGTGAACACATGTTATTCGTAATCCTCCATGTTCAGTACAAAAGCATCTAGTAGGTGGTCCACAACTAATGAAATTCAAGAGCTTCGAAGCATAGTGCAGACATTGGCAACTCAGGTGCAGCAGTCGATGGAGTACATAACTTAGTTCTGTAATGAGATGGATAAGTTGAAGGGGAGGGGTAGCACCTCATCACAATAATCAGAGCATCCACAGTCACCAAATCAATAGTGTACTTGTAGTCATTTCATTTGAATTACAAATACTTATTATGTCCAATTTAATGTTTTTATTATCAATTAAGATAATTTTAATTTTATATCATCAATCAATTTTCTGTTTAAACAAATTAATTGTATAAACAAATAAAAATATTATGCACAGATAATTTATAACTGTTAAATTATGCATCAACCATAAGATCATCAAATAAAATTTAATGACAAGATATTTTTAAACTTTTTTTGGTTAATTTACTGACCAAAAAACAATAATGCGTTGGTAAAATCAATTCTATATACCATCAGTAATACTGACATTAAGTAACAAACGGAATAACCAATTCCATCACTAAATTTACCAATAGGATTTTTTGCAGAACCATCGGTATACTCATTGATGGAAAAAATATAACCGTCGGTAATTTTGTAATAAACTTACTAATGGAATAACCAATATTATCTGTAAATCTACCGACGAACAAATTTTGACTGTCGGAAATTTATCAACGATTAACTGGAAAAACAACCATCGGTAAATTTACTGACGGACATTCTATTATTCATCGGAACTTATTACTTATGGCCGTTTCTACGATGCCTTATTCCATCGGTAAATTCCTTCATAAACCTGGTCTGTTGACGGAATGTTTAGGTTTTCCGTCGGTAATATCCATCGCTAAACTACATTTTTCTTATAGTATAATCAGATCAATTTTCTCAACCATTCATAACGTCACAATTCGGTAAATTCATGTAATCTTTCACATAATACATGTATGTGTACAAATATAAATGCACATGTGACTCACTTTAATTGTACTTTGTTATGACCGAGACTTTTATTAACTGTCTCGTATCTATTATAGATACGGGGCCATTTATAACTTTCCCGTATCCGTTGTAGATGCCGGACTCATTTTAATGCTGAGCCTGTGGCTCTTTATACACATTTATGAGTTTTAAGCTCTTTTTTTAGTGGCCACTCCGGTCACAACTTTCTTTATCTGATCATGCATTTCAATGTAACGAGATGCATCAATTCATATTATATGCAATCAATCACTTTCATTCATCATGTACAGTCACTTTCACATTTTCATCAGATCTAAGCCTGACATTCAACATGTTTTCATCATACATGAGTACATTTATTTTTTCCGATTCACATTCAATTATGAACACTTTCAATGCAATACATACATTTGTACACATTACTAAGTCGATCATTCATATAAGAATTCAATCATATGCATATGTATATGTGTTATGTATAATGCATGCTCAATTTGACTTTCCTAAGTATGTATACTTAATCACCTTTCCTTACCATTGTTTTGAACATCATAGCTTGTATACATCTAGTTTGCAACTTAGGTTTACACCTCAAGAACATTTGATTATTCTAATATCATCAATTATACATTCATCATTCCTTTTTTAACATTATATAATCACACAATATCCAAATTCTCATTCATTCATACCTAATACACCTTACTCTTCTCCTTTGAATCATAGTTACTTTCCTAAGAACACCTTCATTCATATAATACTTATATATTTCCATATTTAGTTACATTAATGTCATCCATCCATTCCTAAGTTAAAACATCAACTATCAACCTAAACATCTCAAACCTTTAACCAACTAATCAAGCATTAATCTAGGTTCATTCCAAGCTTTAATCAAGTCCAAGATACACCAGTGTAGAGTGACTTATCCTTAGTTGGTTCATCAATTATACAAAACTGAAATTATCACTTCAGAGCATTGCCCATGATCGTGTTGGACCTTCCCACAATCATGATAGAAGCTAGTGCAACTAGCTACGGTCATGGGATGAGTGCCACGATCGTGTACTATCCATTTTTCCCTAATTCTCCATGAATTTCACCTACTTAGAAACATCACTAACACTTCAAAATTTACAAAATTCATGTTCATTTATACAACCTCATTTCATGCTAATCTAACTACCATATTAGTAACATAAATCTCACAAAACTCTACTTAAATGATTCATTATCATTCACTTAATCCCATCATACATGAAATCCTATTTTTTCTAAAATTGAAAAAACTTCATTCTCACCTTAATTCCATCTCAAGAACATCCATAACCCATTGTTGATCATTTATACCAAAAATAGAACATAAAATGCATCCATACATTCATCAACATACAACACACTTTCAACTCCATTAACACCTCCAATCTATCTCTAAACTATCGTCATAAACGTTTCATTCAATCAAGCCATGAAAAACATGATCTTACTTACTTTTTTAACTCCAAAGCTCTTCAAATCACCTAGAAACCCTGGCTTCCAAGCTTACACGATCATCAACTTACTAAGGTAGAACATGCTAGGTTTTCATCAACAAGGTGGAGAAAACTAGTTGTTGTAGTGATAAGGTGAAAGACAGTGGCAAAAACTCAAGATCATGGGGTTGGGAGAGAGTATTGTGAATGGAGAAGAAAGAAAAATGAAGAAAATATAGCAAGTAGAAATAAAATGAAAGACAAATGAAGATGGTCTTTCAAAGATGTAAATATCATGGGTTTAAAAGCTTGGAAGGTGTCATGACACATGTCATGACACTTATCTCATAAAGAACCAAGTAAATATCTTCAAATTATGGTATCCAAAGCCATTTAATAACTAGTCCATTTGTCTCCCATTTTCTAAACCAATGGTCACCCAATTTTCTATGCCACTTGTCAATTAATCATAATGTCACGTGTTTACTTATTTCTATTGCTATGTGTCACTTATTTCTACTACCACGAATCAATTTTTCTTGTCACTTGGCATTTTTCTAGTCCAACAATACATATAAATTCATAAATCTCCCTATTATAAAAATAAATTCCATATTAATAATTGAAACCATCAGATCAAAATTCAAGACATAAAATTTCACAATTCACATCATAACTATTTTAAATCTTTCATACCCCAAAAAATGTCAATTGAGTGCATATACAGTATTTGCAATGTGTAAAAAATCAAAATTCATGTGCGTATGCTAATGATATGCATGTGAATGCAATGCACCTCATAATTTTCTCAACACTATTTCTCATATACAATGATCTAGGGTCCTGACCCTTAGTATGGGAAAATGGGATATTACATTTATAATGCATTGGAAATTTTGCGAACTATAAATGATTTTCCCATTTATGGGAAATTGTCTAAATAGAGCACTAAAGGGTATATGGCCTGTCCTATGTAAAACCATCAAACTTATTAAATGAGGTTATGAAGTAAAATATGTTATATGAGACATTGTCATTATTTGGAATATAGGAATAGATGGAAAAGAAGTAAATTGGTTAATGGCAAAGTAGAATTAGGTCAAGATCTTTTGCACTTTTCTGGTGATGAGGTGGTTTACCAGCTATCACATTTAGGTGACATTACACCTGGAAAACACCTAAGTAATAAAAAATGAAAACGAAGTATTGGTGAGCTCAATTGGAATTAAAAAAATCACAATTTTCAATTTGCTGCATTTGAAGGAATTGTTGTTGAGGTATAATCTTGATGGGCTACATATTGAAAAAATATTTGTGAGAATATTTTAGGAACTGTGATGGGAATTAATGGAAATCAAAAGAAACAATTAAGGCTAGATTAGACTTAGAAGACATAAATATAAGAAAAGCTTTGCATTTGAAAAGAAGAGATGATGGGTGATACATTATCCCACCTAGTGGTTACATGTCAAGAAAGGAGAAGCAAGCTTTTTGTCAATGTCTTAAATCAGTCAAGTTTCCTAATAGGTATGCATCTAATATAGCCTGCTCTGTGAATGTTAAAGAGGGAGAAATATCAAGGTTGAAAAGCCATGATTGTCATGTACTTCTTCAAATATTACTTCCTGTTGGAATACATGGGTGTTTGCTAAAGGATGTGTCTATAACTTTGGGTCAATTAGGTGAGTTTTTAAGCAATTATGTTGTAAGAAACTTCAAGTTGAAGAGCTTGAGAAAATAGAAAAAGCTATAGCTTTGATTCTATTTAAGCTTGAACTAGTATTCCCTTAATGTTTTTTGATGTTATGGTGCATTTGGTGATTCACTTACCGTACAAAACAAAACTTTGTTGACTGATTCAATTTTGATGGATGTTACCCATTGAAAGGTAATTTATATTAACTTCTACTTTTTTTAAAAGTTTATTATTTAGTAACAATTGTTAATGTTTTATATTTTGTTTAGGTTTTTATGCTCTCTTAAGCGTTATGTACATAATAAAGCTCGATTTGAAGTATTTATTCCAGAGGCTTATATAGCAAATGAATGCTTGATATTTTGTTTGATTTACTTAAATGGTGTCGAGATAAAAACATAACTTTAATTTTGATCAAGATGGTGGCTTTTCAGTTTTTTCCTAAACAGTTAAGTCACTTGGTGTCATAAAATATGTGGAGTTAACTAAAGACAAATTCTAAACTGCCCATTTGTATATTTTGAACAATTGTGAGGGAGTTGATATATATATGGAGTATGTATATTACTTTTCATTCAAAACTTTTCGTTTAAAATTTCATATTTCAATTTTGTGATTTAATTTATATTTCCCAATCTTTACTTACCTTTTAAATAAAGAGCACAAATATTTGATTAGAAGTAAAAAGATTGTTAATGTTGAAGAAAGACATAAGCTTAAGTTCTTATCATGGTTTAGGACTTGAGTAAGTTATATATTGCTGGAATATTATGAACTTATGACAATTTGCATATTAGATTAACTTCTAATTATATATTGTCCTATAAATGAAATAGTTATGTAATCGTAACATGCAAGAGGCAAAAACAACATTATATTCTTTGGAATGTGAGCCTTATATATGTGGAAAAAAAATACACAGATTGCTTTATTATTAGAGTTAAAATTCACTTACAAGATTAAGATAGTCAAATTAGAAGCCAAAATTGTTGGGTTATTGTTGAGGGATGTCATGACGACGATTTTATTGACTTCTACCGTGTCATTTTTGATATAATAGAGTTACATTACATTAAAGATAAAAAGGTTGTTCTATTTAAGAGCAAATGGTTTAATCTTGGTGACATAAAAGTTAATGACAATATTACTAGCATCAATGTTAGTAAGACATGGTATGACAATGACCATTTTGTCCTTGAAAGTCAAGTGAAGCAAGTATTTTACCTCAACGATACTGTATTGAGCAATAATTGTAAAGAGCAATAATTGTAAGGTTGTTCAAAATTTTCAACATCGAAATCTGTTCAATTTTTGTTAAAGGGATAATAGTCTAATGAGTGAGGATGGTGATGAAGTATCAAGAGATGTTGATCTTAATATAGTACAAGTGGATGAAGTATAAGCCAATCTTATTATAGAAAGAGATGAAGATTATATTGAGGATGAATTATATGGCAATGATGATACTTTGGCCGAATATAATAGTGATGAAGAGTTTAATCATAATGTAATTAATGATGATGATTTTCAAGATCTTGATCATGATGATTGAAGGTAATAAAAGTGTTGCTTATATTGTTTGAAGTGTATCATTGATGTTTGAGTTATGTTAATGCATATTGTTGATATTTCACTTATGTTAATGCGTATTGATGATGTTTCACTTATGATAATATTTATTGTTGATGTTTTCTTGATATCTACACATAATAATAATACTGAAAGAAGCAAACATGAACTACCCTTTTCATATAAAAACCTTAATACCATTTAGCCTCGTTTATTTAGTCAATACCAAAATAACTGGAGACAAACTATGTTGATGTTTGAGATATTTTTATACAGATTATTGATGTTTGAGTTATGTTAATGTGGAATGTTTATGTTTGATTTATTTTAATATGGAATGTTAGTGTTTGAATTATGTTAATGCGGAATGTTGATGTTTGCCTATGTTTTTAATTCATTACCAAAATTTTTAGTTACATTTTGAAAAACTTCGCCAATAACTTTTTCCTGCATTTCCAACAATGTAGCAAAATTTTTTTTGTGATGTCTACTATATCGTCGCGAATAATTTTGGGTAACAATTAATAATTTGTCTCTAAATATTATTAGCAACATTTACGGTAATGTAGCTAACATGTAGCCATGAAATGACAATGTACCAAAATATCATTGGTGATGATTTGATTCATCGTCGCCTATCATTTTTGGCTATGTATTTAGCTCATAGAGAAATAATATTTGCGACGATTTACTAAAAATGTCATCTATAATGTTTTGCTACTAAGATTTTGCGAAGATTTGAGCAATGAATTAGTATCGTTGCAAAATATTATCAGTGACAAATTAGAGACTTTTAATTACAAAAACTTTCTTTGCCAAAAGCCCCTTCTATTGTTATGATGTATAGATTCTAACTGACACATCCATTCTCATGTGTAACTTCAAACATTATGTAATGTACTAGTAAAAACATGCCTTATAGTTAAAATAATTAGATGACTTAAGGTGAAATAATAATAATAATAATAATAATAATAATAATAATAATAATAATAATAATATTTATATTTATATTAATAAAATCATTAAGGGTCTTAAAAAATAAAGAGCTACAATGATAAATGTTGACCTTTCGTAGCCACTATAATCTAAAGTAACCTTTTTTAAAGTTAAATAAAACTAATAGTTAAACAAGAGTATGCAAGGTCAAAGTCAAAGAGTCAAAACAATGTCGCAAAACAACAAGAAAGGGAGGACCAATTTGCTAGACTAGTAACAATTAAGTAACTTTTGGGCATACAATCTAGATCAGGGTGAAGTATTATTTCACTAATGCAGAGCTATGGTTCCTCATGCATCCAAAAGATATGACATATGAATTTCATAATTTCCAATTGATAGAGAGGCTTGGACTCATTTTATTAGACAAATCATTTCCCAAGAAAATTTTCCTTATCCAATTGATTTTCCTATGATTCAAATCATGCTGTCTTTGCTTCTAGTCTTTGTAGAATTTGGAATTACACTATCTCTGTATCATATACATAAGACAACTATATGCTAGCTGAAAAACACTCTTATCAACATTTTTGTGCTCTTGGCTTTTACTTGCTTAAAAAATTATATCACAGTTGAAATGAAAGTGATTAAGTGTTCTCTTACCTAATTGCAAAGTAAGCAGTTGGAGAGAGTGAAGGGGTCTTTATAAATTCTATCTTCGATCTAAAGTCTTCTTTTAACTATTAACCACAGTATGAATGAAGCTTTAGTTACATCGTATCCTTTCCAGACAAACATGGAATATAGGGCAAACTAATTGTTATTTCTAAAAATGTCTTTATATGATTTATTATTAAACTTCTTAGAGTTATGTTTAGTTTAGAAATTTTGGTCTTCTTTATACTATTAGGACTTCAATTAAGTACTTGTTCATTATTATTCAAAACCCTCTATGATAGTGGTTGGACTAATGCTAATTATTTCCATTTATGGTTGTGACAACTCTTGCATTACATGAAATGAATAGTCTTAAATGTGTTTACTTTAGCAACTTGTATAAGTGGTCCTAGATCATGCCAATTATCAAAACAGAACTAGGTATCTTTGCCATCTAACCCTAGATTTGATATTGCCTTGTATTTGATCTCTCAAATCTAAGTTATGTTTCCATTTGATCTACAAGTACTCTTTATCCATTTATGATTTTCAAAATCTTTTAGCTAGAAGAGCTTTGTTTGTGGCTCTCAAGGAGATAATTCTAAAACCTCCCTCTTCTTTAGGTGTTCAAAGGTATGTCCATTTTACTTTTGCACTAGTAGACTTGCTTCCGTTTCCTGTCTGTAGAAAGTTTTTCATGACTTGCTTCCATTTCACTTTTGCACTAGTAGACTTGCTTCCATTTCCTGTCTGTAGAAAGTTTTTCATGACTTTCTCCAAGGATTTGATTAGTTATAATGGTAGGTGTAGGGTGAAGCCAGATACACATTCAAGTAGTTAATTATTTGGTTAATTAATTATAATCTACCATTATAAGAAATTTATTTATTCTATGAATTACTCAATATTGTGAGAACCTTATCTAATGTAGTTTACAATCTCAAAATGTAAGTCTTCTAGTAATGATGGATATACCTAAATATTTGAATGGAGGGAAATTTTGCATAAATCTTAGTAGCTAAGTTATTTGGTTTGTTATTTGTAATGCATTATTAGAAAGATAACAGCCACCCTTGCTTTCGTTGATAGATAGACTAAAGAATCCATTTAATCCAGTTAAGGAATCGATGATGATTTTAATGGAATCCATATTGGGGTCACTTATAAGCAAAATGTAATATGTAAATTAAAGAGCCTCATTTTATCACATTTATAATGATACTTGAAGTTTTCTCTCCTTTCTATGTTATTAGACATTAATCTAGTTAGGGCCCACATTACACAATAGGTAAGGGGATAATGAGTCTCTCTTTCTCATGCCATTTAATCACTAAAGTAGTTTTGTGGGTTCTCTATTGGTCATTATGCTATATTTTGGAATTGTGATACATTTCTTGGTCCATCGTACAAATTAAAATGGAAATTCCCAACATTCCGTTATGAAAAGAACAAAACTAATTATATCAAAAGCTTGGTAAAAGATAACTTGAGGATACGAGTTTTTCTAAAAAGCATTGGATTATTAACATATTGTGAAAAATTCCTTTCCTTTTATGAATGTTCCTTGACTGTGAGATATGAGCTACTTAGAATTTCTTTGTAATCTTGAAGCAAGAATCTTAGATATTATCTTATAGATAATATTATAATAAGATGCTGGCTACAATTCAAATACGTTCGAACTATTCAAAGTCTTTAAGAATAGAGAAACATAGGCTTTTATTTACTTCTTTCAGCATGATCACATTAAAGAGAGTGTCCTTTATTTAAAAATTATGATAATGCTAGTTAGCATGGCTACTTGATCTTCTGATATAGGGTAGGTAATAAATGTTTAATGTCCTTCACAGAAAAAGTAAGTTTGTTGGTAGTGCCTATATTCCTTTAGAAAAATAATAGGGAAGATCCTTGAGATCTTATGTGTTTTTTCTTATAGTTCCTTCAGTATCTATTTTTGTAAAGAATGCGTTTTTGTTTCTTTTAGTTATAAAGGAATTATAGAAGCATTTTGTGCTTTGTTCTCCCTCCTTAAGCCATTGAATCCTAGACTTTTGTCTTAATAAGAAATTTTGATTCTCTAATGTGTTTGTGTAGCTAACCAAAGCTTCTTTTTCTACTTACACAATAATTTTATCGTATGATTTAACTTAATTTGTCTTATGATTAGATTAAGTTTAGATATTGCTTCCATATTAGTAAATTTTATGGAATTATATTTATTGCTATTAAGAGCTTTAGGTTCTCTTTTAATAACTTTCAATTTTTTATGCATTTAAGTAACTTATAACCTTTTATGGTGATAATGGCTTTGGTAATTGATTCTTCAAAACTTAGGCACCTCAATCATATAGTTGTTGAATTTAAAGGGGGTCTTTCTTGTAGATGGCATGTCTATTATTTGAACTTCATTTAGTGAATAATTAGTACATAAAGAATTGTTGAAGTAATTATAGTTCTTGTATATTATGAAAATGTTATCAAATCATATAAAATTGGTATAAACATAAATAAATCAATTATAAATAAGAATACATAGAGTCTAAACTATGTTATAAAAAGGCAATAATGATTTTTACATAGAGTCTAAACTATGTTATATAAAGGCAATAATGAATTTTGCAAAAAATTGTTCACATTTTTTAAAAAATTAACTTTTAATTTTTTCATTGCAAATATTATGAATGTAAGGAAAATTACAAGTAATAGTACATTCATTAATGTTCTCTTCTTTATACAACATATTCAAGAACTTTATCATTATAGAGTAGTAAATATAGGAGTTTTTCGTGTTGCCCAAGCTCCTCTATGTTTGCCATCTCTTCCTAATTTCTAGCTTTTAGTTAATGCCAAAAGTTCTAAAAACAAATTTATCTTTTTGTACCTTCGTGTTAAACTTATTACTAAATTTGATGTTTGGATTACTCATATTAACGTCCATTATTCTATAATCCAAAACTTATACTTACTTTCAATGCATTGATATCTTATACACATTTTTTTGGTGTTTAGGAATTAAAAGTTATTAATTTATAGAAAAGAGATTCTTAATTATAAAATTTTAATTATGTCAATTCTATTATATTGACATTAAACAAGAATTTATTATTTAAAAAAATTAGTGTAGGACATCCATAACTCTTTTCCTTCCCTTTTATTTTGGTGGGTCCTTTCCCATTCAAACACCTATTTTGGTTACTTTTCATTTTTAGGAATGAAATCAATGAAAACTTCAAACTTTGATGGTCATGTTTTTAGCTTTTTAACAATTGATTCTCTGGATTGCTCCTTTCTTTCTACTCTTATAATTATTTTTAAAGCTCATCACTCCCCTCTTACCTTTCCTTCCATCCTTTCCACTCTTAATATCTTTTATTAATCCAAATCCTCTACCTTTATTAGCCTCTTTTTTATATCACTCATTAGAACCAGAATATCCCTTTGATAAAGCAATAAAATCCCTTTTATTTACTCCCGCAAATCCATGCTTCCTATAGCTAAATTTTTCTCACCTTCTTACTTCTTGATTTTAAAATCTATAGCTCTTAATGCTCTTTTGACTATGGGCTTTCCTTTACCTCTATAAGGTTTTGATGCTTTCATGAAGAATTCAAAATGATCTTGGAGCTAGATGATTGGTGTCTCTTCCCTATAAGAGAAACTTAAATATATTCCATAAGTAAGACAATAAGGCTCTAATTTAGTCTTACCACCTCTAAAAAAACTACAGATAGATGTATCGAGATGATCAAGTGCTCTTATAGGCTATAAATATAGACTTGTTAGAGACAAGATGGGAAAACATGGACTGAAAAAGATATAAATCAATGAAGCAAAGATGTTTCGATTTAAATTCGATGGTGAATAAAATACGATAAGATTTTTGGAGCAGGGATCCTAATATATTAATGGAAAACTAATGCTATTCCAAAGGTGAAAGCCAGGTATACTTTTAGATAAGCATAACATGAATTAATTCCTTCAAGGGTCATTTCCTTAATATCACATTGGAGTATTAGTCAACACTTACACCAACTAGCTAATTCCATTGGTATACTAATATGTATAGATTAGAAAACTTTAAATATTATAAGAATAAGTTATATCAGAATTTGTCTTGGGGTAAAGATAAAGAAAGACTTTCCGAATACCTTAAAGCTTAAAATATTCGATGAGGATGGAGGCCTAATTGAGACTAAGATATCAGTCAATTACTAATAAAAGCTAGCTAAACAATTCAATACATATCTTAGAAACCAACAGATAAGGGCTTTGTTAAGGGAGAATATACTAAAGTTATAGGCTTTAATCATAGGATTTAAAATGTAGATAATTATAGGAAAGAAATTGTAACTTAAGTGGAGAATCAACATAAAATAGTGGTAAAGGGCCCTCTGGAAAAAAACTGAAGAACTACTTTTTAAAATGCCATTCTTATAGAACAAGGATCTCTAAGTCTCTATACAATAGGATAAGTCAATGTCTAAGCTTTAAAAAGATTTGTTAACTTATAACATAAAAGTGCCGTCTAAAAACATCTTAGTAATGATTCCATAATAAAAGCTTAGAAAAAAATTAAAAATTAGAGTAATGATTCCATAATAAAAGCTTAGAAAAAATTAAAAATTAGATCTGATGAATTAAGGAGAAGATTTTTTCTTGAAAACCAAGAAGAGACAGAGTTGGAAACCAAAAAGGAAGGAACCTAATAGACTTTAACTCAATCTCTATATCCATTACATTATAGAATGTTAAGGGTGATTTTGATTATTTAAGATCTAAAATTCCTCTTATAATAGGGCTTTCAGAGATAAGAATAAAAGCCAACAAATTAAGAGATGATCTTTGGTTTCCTTAGAAAATCATGGACCACCATATCAAATCATCAAGCACACAACAAGATAAAATAGTAGTGGATTACAATCAAGATATGCATGGTGATGATTCTCATAGTAAGGACTTAATCTAAAATTACCACTTAAATGTCTTTGGCTCACATTGTATTTTAATTGACAACAAAGTAAATAAAATAGTAGTGGCTTACAATCAAGATATGGTGATGATTCTTTATGCTGGGTTCTTTGTCTATTTTATTTACTTTGTTGTCAATTTAAACTACAATGTGAGCCAAAGACATTTAAGTGGTGATTTTAGATTAAAGTCCTTACTATGAGATATGATAGTTATAACTTTATTTAGAGCAATAAACAAAAATAGAGATGGTCACATTAAAAAAAAATTAATCAAGCACTAGTAAATTCCTATTGGACATCTATTTTCCCTTAGAGTAAGGCACAACTCAATAATATCCTCAACTTAGATCTCTTCCTAATATAGATCAACATTCAACAAGTTGGAGTTTATAGAAAAGCACCATTTAAGTTAGTTACTAGCTTTCCAACTAGATAGGTTTGAGGAAGTTATGGAAAAGGGCCTGAAGGTCAACATAAAGGAATTTAGGGGCTTTAAAACAATTAAAAAAGAACTCAAGAAATTAAATAGTAGAAGCACTAGAGCAACTATTTAAGAGACAAGAGTAGCTCTATATTAGATATAGACTGAATTATAAGCAAAATATGTTGATTATCACTTAGAGTTGAGGAAAATACAAGCTCTAATGTATTACATTCAAGCTCTAAATATTCACCATTATATCATCAAAAAGAGTGTAGTCATTAAAAAAAGGGAATAAAGATATAAAATATTTCCATAATTTGATCTTGATAGAAAATAATTCCAACAAAATATACTCACTATTTAACTATGATAGATCAATCAAATAGGACCAAGATAAGCTTAAAAGGATCACTTATTACTGCTTCAGAAATACCATAGGTAAGTTTATTAATAATCTTTCTTTTGTGCAGGCTTTTAGGTTACATATAATAAAATCAATTACTAAGGACCAAGAAGAGATTCTCAGCATGCCTTTCTTAAGAGCTGATATAAACAAAGCAGTCCTTCACTGAATGCAAATAAAGCACCATAACAAGATGAACTTAATGGTCACCTTCTTTATAAAAAATTTTTAAACTAGATTAGAGATTTAGTTAAAATATAACTATGGAACTTTTGCCCAAAGGAAAATTTCTAAGGGAGATAAAAGAGACTTATAACTATCTCATTCCTAAAATACCTAACCACAATTTAATAAAATAATAAAGGTCTATATCATGCTACAAGCATAACATATAAAATCATTTTTAAGATGTTTATTTCTAGATTAAAATTGGTCATATAATTTATCAACCTAATTCAAAAAGATTAATCCAAAAAAGAAGAATAAATGACAATATCCTCTTAGTACAAAAGTTATTCAAGAGGTATCATAAGAAAAATTTTATCAAAATCTATGCAATGAAAATAGATTTCCAAAAGGCCTTTGATTCCAACAATTAGAAATTTTGGTTAATACTTTATAAACATTTGGTTTTTCCATGCTAATACATTTATGGCTAAAACAATATGTCACAATATCTTCTTACCGATGAATAAGGAGCCAACTTATGTCTTTAAAGGTAATAAAGGGCTTATACAATACAAATTTCTTTCCCCATATATATTTATAATTAGTATAGGGGTACTAAGTTATATACAAAGATATGACTTATAACTCATTACCTTAAGGTTTTAGGTTTTTATATGATGTCCTAATTTAATATGAGCTCATTTGTTTCTGATATAATTTCTTGTCAGACCCATTTAAAATCTTTCATTAACTATCCATAATTTTAGGATTAAAGATTCATCGTCCACAATTTAAGTACATAAGCATACCTATTTTAGAAAATAGAATTTTATTTAAAGGTTATCAACATTTCTTTTAACTCCATTGATAAAAGAATATGTAGCTGGAATAATAAAAATTTGTCTTATCTAAAGAGATTAGAACTAATGTTTATATGAGCTTGCTTCTCCTTCTTTTACAGACGTTGATAAATACTATTAAGAAAGCCCTCAAGATCTTCTTATGGATTAGCAAAGCAAATAGTGTAGCTAATGCTAAGGTCAAGTGATCTGAAGTATAGGTAGCAAAAACTAGAAGGAGAAATAGCAATTATCTCAATCGACGCTATAAACAAAATGCTCTTAATAAAAAAAGAATTTGGAAGCTTTTCATATTTAAGGAATCACTTTAAGTTCAATGGATGTGCATTTAACTTCTTAAAAGGAACAACTTCTAAAATGTTAAACCACAAACTGATAACCCATGGATTCTCTAGCAAATTGTCAAACTGAGGGACTCCTTATAATATAAGATTAAAAGCTTAGTAAGGAAATGAGAAATAACTTGGTTCTGGTTTAATAATTGGAATAACTAAAGACCACTACACAAACTATCATAATTTAACTTTCTAAAACACATTCTTATAGAGAAAGTAAGAGTGAAAGAGGTCGTACAAGGAGAAATCGATGACACAACTTAAGAGGATTTTAAACTAATAAATGTACTAATCTACAAACCAAAGCTTGAGGTAGTGGACTCCTTGATCTAGCTATGGAAAAAACTCAAGAAAATTCACCAATAAATCATGTTTGGAGATTTATAAATCAAAGCTATAAAGAGTGCCCTAGAAAAGCTTAAAATGATATAACAAAAATTGTTAAATTTTTCATTCATTATTTAGCTAACCATCGAACAAATATTGAAAATAATAGATAAATATATATGTAATACTCACAACATATATTGCAAAACTAAGTGGTTAAAGATAGTATAATAGGTAAATAAAGCCATGTACTAGCTTAGAGGAGACTACACAGTATTTAAACTTGCATTCACTTGTTGTATATATGCCTTTTGGAAAGAAAGGAACACTAAACTCTTCCAAGATATCCAATAAGATATTCAATCATTGAGCTAAGGGATCTTAGCTTGGATCAGAGGAAATATCATAGAAAAAAGGATTAATAATCAAATTTTTTATATTTTTTCTTTTTTTATTGTATTAAGTTATCGCCTTATTAGGTTCCTTCTTTAATACATTTTCATTTTATAAAAATGTTAATTATTATTAATATTTATTTTAAGTATACTTTTATTTTTGTAAGATATGGAAAGAGTATACTCCAATAAAGAATTTAGATAGCTTGTTTAAATAAAATGGATGAAACACTGCAGTGAAAATTTATAGTACTTTGTTATGTTTAGTTCCTAAGACCACTAATCCTACCTCTTTGAAGCAATATAGAACCACTCTTTCTGTAACATTTTTTACAAATTATTTCTAAAGTTCTAACCTCTAGGGTTAAGATGTTTCTTTTTAGCTTTTGTAAATCATGTTTAAATTACTTTCATTAAAAGTAGAAACGTTGGTTATAATGTTTTGATTGCCTGAGAATTACTTAAGAACTACCATTTAAAGGGATCAAGAATTACTTGTAAAACGAAAATTGATATGCATAAGGCCTTTTATATTGTATACTGGGGCGTTATTATCCATTCTCTAAATGCACTCAATTTTCTAGAGTTATTCATCTCTTGGATTAACTATTGCATCTTTTTATCTTCTTTTAATGTGCTCTTAAATGGTGAAGCTACAAACATCTTCAAGGAACCTAGAAGAATTAAATAAGAGGATCCCCTATCACCTTATTTGTTCATAATTTGTATTGGGATTCTCTTAAGGATTATTTAACTCAACCTTAGTAATGAGAGAGGTTTCAAGTTTTATAAAAAAATGTGTTCAACATTAAATCATTTATTTGACTTTTACTGATGATATCCTTTTGTTTTGTTGGGTTAAGTCTACATCTATTTCCTATCTAATGAAGTCTTCAGATGAATTAAGTAGCCTCTTTAGGTTATGCATTAATAAGGAAAAAAGCTTTTTAATGGTCTCCCATGATAGAGCTTATTCTGTTTAGAGGATAATGAATGTCTTAGGTCTGGCTTTTAGGTGCCCTCTTTTTACCTACTTATATGTTCTTATCTTTTTTAAGAGAATCTCTTATATAGATTACAGCTACTTATGTGCAAAAAGGATACAATTAATTACCTCAGTGCTTAACAAAATCTCCTTAGGAACTTTTTATGGTTAGGTACTGGAAACACTAAGTCATATACTAAGGTGAGCTAGGAAAGTACTTTCCTACCTAAGGATGAAAGTGATGTAAGGATTAACTCCTTGAAAATAGTAAACAAGACTCTCTTTCCTACCTAAGGATGAAAGTGATGTAAGGATTAACTCTTTGCAAATAGTGAACAAGACTCTCTTGGAAAAGAGGTTATGGAGAATTGCAAGTGAGAAAGAATCCTTATTGATTAAACGAGCCTATGGAAATTACATAAGGGATAAAAACATTTGGTGTATTAAGCTTAGGTATGATTCTTGATAGGTGTTAGTTGCATCATGTTTTAGGGCTTAATTTGATATGTATTTAAGTGATAACTTAATAGTTTAGTATGTGTTTACGTTATAATTGTGTTTGTTTGTTAATTAATTATGTTTAAGTATTTTTATGGGTTAGTACAAGTACTTGAGCTTAATTATTATGTCTTTGAGGTACCTTGATGTGTTTGTTAGTATTTCAGAGTCAACATCAAAGAACGGAGAAGTTTCAAAGACACTTGGGTTGAAACAACGGCCCACGATCATAGCACAACAGGCCACGATTATGACAGAAGCACTGGAGTCAGCCTGATCATGACAGAAGCCCAAGACATGGCCTACGATCGTGGCCTGATTACCATGATCGTGACAGAAGACTCAGATGTGGCCCACAATCTTGGCTTGTATTAGGCAGACGTGGAAACATTCAACACGTCAAGTTTTAAGGGAGTTTTTGGACCTTTCAGACCTTGGAAACATAAAGAGTAAGACAAAGAAGATGGGGGAGCTTTTGCATAAGCCACTTTGGATAGAAACCCTAGAGAGAATTGTTGAGAGATTGAGAAAGAGAAGAAGGAAGAGAGAAGTGAAGAAGGAGTTGACATCAGTGTACTTCCCGACTTCTGACATCGCTGCCTCCTGTTTGTTTTCCTAGTATTTTCCATTTTTATTATTGTATAGAATTGGGAATAGCAGTTTAATGATAGGATTATGAATGTTGAGATATTTTACACTCACCTTCAAGTTTTTTATCTTTGATTTAATAAAATCTGATTGTTTATATTTATTAGATTTATTGTGATTTATTTCTGTGATTGAATAATTTGATAATAAATTGAGAGGGTGAATTGAATGAAAAATAATTAAATTGGGCTAACGACAGTTAGTTGATTTAATAAGAACGAGAAATTAATCAAATTGGTAATTGTGTGAAGAAAGATCTCGCATAGGTTTATGATAATTTATTGGACAACTTCAGATCTAATTAGGGTTTTGGATAGATTGTTAATTGAGAAATTGCATTTTTCATAATCTGATTAGGGTTTATAATTTAGGGTTAATGGTTGTAACTCGAGAGAGAGAAATCAACCCTAGAATCGTCCAAGACCAATAATCCAATAAATCATAATCAATTAGGTTAGCATTAAAGATAGGTAAAAATTCCCCTTTCTCTCAATTGATAGTTCCTTTATGTTGATTCTTGAGTGTGTGTTGCAACTGCTACTTAGTTAATATTTTCGTAATTGATTCTTGGAATTGAGTTGAATGATTAAATTAAATTCTTGCTTTAGTTTTGTTACATTTTGAATTACTGTGAATTGTTTTGACATTAGATTTTAGGATTAGATTATCCCTCTTCGAGTGATCGACAACTTAGGTATTACGTGAATGACTCATATGCTTGCGGATTATCAAGGTTATTAATTAGAACTTACACATATTGGAAAACCATGATTAAGTTTCTGATGCCGTTGCCGGGGAGGTCATTAGTTTAGTTCTATAGTTTAAGGTGTTTAGTTAGTTTTTCATTTTTTTGTTATTTTTCATTCTTTCTTTCTACTTCCAAAATCATGCTCTTGCATGAACACAAGAGTCACGAGAGGTTAACACAAGAGTCACGAGAGGTTCAAGTCATACAGCTAAAACCGTAGATTTAGACATCACTCGACTAAAACGAACCATTAGAAAAGCTCGACGTGAAGAAGCAGAAGAAATCGTGAAATCAACAATGGCTGAAGAATTTCAGCAAAATTTGGACCACAAAGCGAACCAAGGATGTCAACAATAGACCCTTATGGATTTCATGAGACCAGCGTTCAATGCGGCTAACCAAGGAGTAGTTAAGCCACCCGTATAAGCAGCATCATTTGAAATCAAACTAACCCTCCTAAACATGTTTCAACAGAATGTGTAGTTTTATGGACTAACGAATGAAGATCCCAACGTGCATATATTAAACTTCTTAGAAATTTGTGATACCTTTCGGTACCATTAAATGTTGAAAGATGTGATCAAAATTAGGCTTTTCCCTTTTACCCTTAGAGATAGAGAAAAGGCTTGGTATCATTCCCTTAACCCAGTCAATGTCACGATGAGGGATCAGCTAGTTCGTGACTTTTTAGAAAAATATTTTCCCCTAAATAAGACCAATAAGATCATCAAGGAAATTACCAACTTTCAGCAAAGTAATAGGGAATCAATTTATGAAGTGTGGGAAAGATACAAGGATTTGCAACAGAAATGCCCATAATATAACTTACCCAAGGAATTCTTGTTGCAAATATTCTATAATGGAGTAACCCTACATATGAAAGGCACGATTGACACAGCTTTAAGAGGATCACTGATGAGAAAGACAGTGGATGACACGGAAGAGCTAATAGAGGAGATGAAGAGTAATAGCTGCCTGTGGACAAATAAGTGGAGTAGACAAACTACCACCATCCGAGAATAAAAAAGAATTGTAGTTGACGATCAAATGACGGAAATGCAAGTAAAAATTGATAACTTGACTTGATAGCTCAATAATATGAAGGTTTCGTCCTCAACTCTGGTGAAAGCCGTGCAACTCAAGTTTTAACTCTGTAGACAAATGAACCATTATACAGTGGATTGTTACTTTATGAAGGAAAGCGATCTAGAACAAGTGAATTATATAGGAGCTCAATATGGACAAAGAGTGAGAATCAATCCCTACTCCAACACTTAAAGCCTTGGGTGGAAGAATCACCCTAACTTCTCTTGGATGAACAATGTTGGAGGAAAATTCAGACCTCAAAGACAATCAAGCTTCCAACAAGATAAATCAAGTTCAATGGAATCTAAGTTGGATAAGATTTTAGATAAAATTGGAGGCATGGAGGATACACGCAGGAGAATTGAAAGAAAATTCGAGCAAGTCACCAAGAACCATGCCTCTTTAATACATAATCTGGAGGTCCAAATAGGTTAACTAGTGGAGGCAATATCTACTCGGAATATAAGAACCCTTCCAGGCAATATCGAGTCTAACCCAAAGGAATAGATCATGGCCATCACTTAGACCTAGGGAAAGAAACTTAAACATGCGAAGGAAGACGGAGATAAAGGAAAAGGATAAGTAATTATGGAATTCCTTCCAAGTGAGCTCGTAACTGAGCCAATCAAGGAACCTCGACTTAAAATTCCATACGCTATTCTAGCTCAGTGGAAGTCAATTTCAAGTAGGGCAACGAGGAATTTTACGGAGGTTAAATCAAACAAAGTTGAGGACATAATGGAACATCTACAAACGAGGATCATACTAAAGGAATCAGTCAAGAAGAAGGTTAAGGAGCACCTAGCGAAAAAAAATCCTAACATAACAAAGAAGAAAGAGGACTTAGGAGATTTTTACATTCCTTGCAGTATCAATGGAGTCAATATAGATAGGGCATTCACATATTTGGGACTGAGTATCAATATGATGCCATATATCTTTAGTCAAAAGTTAGGGTTAGGAGAGTTAGAACCCACAAAGATGTTAGTAAAGATGGCTGATAAAATAGTTCATCAACCGAAGGGGATTATTAAGGATGTGCAAGCATAAATTAATAAATTTAACTTTCCCACAGATTTCTATATATTGGATATTGGAGAAGATGTGTAAACCCCTATGGTCTTTGGACGACCGTTCCTGACCACTGCTCACTCAATAATTGATTTTGATGGGAGTGAACTAACTCTGAGGGTAGGAAAGCAGCAAATAACCTTCAAAGTGAAAAAGAAAGACAACATATCTACTTTACCTCTAACTACTATCAAGGAAACTGAACTTCGAGGACAATAGGAAGATATTGAGGATCCTAAGAATGCATCAGAAAGAAACGATTGCATAGATGAAGATGAAGGAAGGAGAATCACAAGGAAGGTGGAATCCAGAGTATTGTAGCTCATGTGTAAATTGTGAGATCAGTGACTCCACTACCATTGCACCATTTATTTGAACCACCGTGGAACTTTATGTCCTTTGTTTGTTTTTAGAAAGTTTGAATTATGTAGTTTGGATTATTTCTTTTCCAAATAAAATCGGGAAGGCATAGGACTTTGACATGAATTTGATGATCTAGGAAGTACGCAAAGAGAGGTAAAAGGGCTATAAAGAGTTAAGAAGTGATTTCGAAAAGTAGAGAAGGACAAAAGTAAAAAATAAAAAAATAGGTGGAAAATTGCATGCCACGATTGTGGCCTGCGGCAGGGTAAAAAAGGGACGCGCATCTATCATTATCAAATTTTACTAGTTTACCCTCCAATCACCAATATATTCATTTCTAACTTCACTTTTTCACTCTTTTCATTTTTACTTTATCTCTCTAAGCTTTAAGCCTCCAAATACTCGCACTTCTCTCTACCTAAATTTCAAACTTCCAGTTTCTTCTAACTTCTACTGACTCGCAAGCCAGTATGCCACGCATCAAGTAAACAGTAAAGTACTATCAATCAGTGGGACGAAATGAAGTCTCAGGATGAGGGAAAAGGAACGAGGCAGCTGATTACAGAGTACCTTTCTTGATCTTCTCGTATAAGGAAGGTATCCGTTTTCATTCTCTTCGTAATAAACAAATTATGGTTCCAAAGTATTTTCATTTTCAAACTTTAGATAGAATAGAATTGCGAGACAAGGTCACAAGTTTAGCAGAGAAAATTCAATGGGGTTAGTTCATTCAATTTTAATTCCCGGTTTACGAAGAATTTTCCTTAGAAATTTTTGCATACCTCAGTGCAAATCCAACAAACCTAGGGAATTGTGGTTTAGATTGCGGGGACAATCTTATGGGCTTGATTATGAAACTTTGTATGAAATTTGTGGTTTCCCAAAGTCGTCTGTAGTGGATCAGCATGATGATTTCTATATCAACCTCTACTGGATTGAACTAACTAAGTTACAGTGTTTCGATGCTAAGAACGCATAACAACATCATTAGGAGCCATGAACACTTGTTGAGCACAAATTCATTTGTCAAACTGTTTTTGAAAAAACAGAAACCAACAAGTGTTCGACGAAAGAACTTTTCATGTTGTGGTGTATGGATCATAGCATCCCAGTTTGCACAACCACCCACATCTTTAACGTAATTATTGCTGCTCGAAAGAAAAGGAGCAATAACTTAGGAATGGGTACTTGGTTTTAGTCATAGTTAATTATTATAGAGTTGAGTGCAACGGACTCATTCTACCGTCCTAAATTCGTAAACCATCACCATCTATGGCAAGCTGAAATCCTAAATTCTAAAATATGGAACTTTGGGATATTAGTGCCAAGACACATGTCAAGGGTAAGGCTGGTCAAGTGAGTTCAAGTGCCCAGCAACAATAAGAAGAGGATTCGATAAGATAGGAATTCGAGGAAAAAGAAGAAACAGATGAACCAGGTTGGAAGAAAGTACTGGATACTTATGTGGTTGTTTGTCCCCTTCTCACATTGAAGACAATGTGTTGTTCAAGTGTGGGGAGGGTTATGTATTTGCTTTGAATGTAGTTTGCTTTGAATGTAGTTTTGCATATTGTATGATAGTTATTAGGCTGCATTTTATGAATTGTATGAATGTGTTAGTGACTTAGATGGATTGGAATTTATTTAATCTTGAACATAGTCTATTAGGTTGTGAAGAATCATTATTCATTGGCTTGCAAAATTAATGGATTGGGGTCTTTGACGAGATATACAACTTAAGTAGGATTCAGTATTAGTTTGTCACCCTCTAAATTGTCACATTCATTTATAATTTGAGGCTTTTCAACTTAAGTAGCTTTGCTAGTATTTTTCATGGAAACTAGTACCTAAAGCAACAACAATACGAAGACGATTCGACCAGTTAGGAATTCGAGGAAAAAGAAGAAACAGATGAACCAGGTTGGAAGAAAGTACTGG
>JAOTAY010000007.1:212200-230114 GCA_025629805.1 Erythroxylum baracoense | reverse complement strand
TAACTACCACTTCTAATCAACTAACAAATAAATCTTTTTCCTTTTATCCATCATCATGTTATGAAGAAAACATTATCGAAATTAAGGAAGGATTAAAGAAGATATAGAATGCAAAAAGGGGACCATATGGTTCTAAGCTCTAAAAAGCATAATTATCTATCCTCATGTTATCAGGAAAACTTTCGTGATCTACTATATATAGAAAAGTGAAAGAAAGCAAAATAACATATATGTTGATGAATTAAAATGTTACTATAGCATGATTGAAACTAAATACTTTAATTCATTAATTTCATTTTCTTTCATTTCTCTTGTGTGCGAGAATTGTTTTAGGAGACAAAGATGATTGGAAGAGAAGGTGACGAAGGTGATAGTTTTTTCATTGATTTCTAGTTGCAAAGACCTTTTAATGCAAGTAACAATAATAACTCAAAAGTAAATTAAGAAATATATACGAAAACAATCACAAGCAACTGATACAAAAATAAACAAAAAGTGGGTATACCTAGAGCAATCGCAACATAGAAGACGTCAAAGTTGGCGTGGAGAAAAAAATATGATTTGTTTTTGTGAAACAAAAAACTATTTTAAAATTACACGAAAATGTCATTTTTACGTTTTTGTAAAATTGTTACCGTTTTCTTATTTTAAAAATGAAAAATGAAAACAATTTCAACCAAACACGTTTTCAAGGTTTGTTTCATTTTTTACGAAAATAAAAAAAGGAACCAAATAGCCACTTATTTTCTAGAAACATTCATGATGGTGTGACAATTAATGGCATCCTCTATAGATCGATAAGCGTAGAAATTATGGATGTAACACCCCACTTCCACGGGGCATCTACCCAACATCCTGTGGACGTTTGGGAAGATGCACCATGAAAGCAACATTTTAGAGCAGTTACATTCACTTATATGGCATTATAATTAAAACACAAATAACACAATATCTAAAACTCAATTCCTCATTCCATTTATATAAACATAGTTACAATGTAGTTTTTCTCACAAGATCCATACATATATATAATATCAAAAGCCTATCAGAGTCTACTGCTCCTTTTACAAATTATACTATATGAAGGAGGAATTATACAAAACTCTATCTAACTCTTCAGTCTCAACTGACCGACCTTTGAGCCATTTCTTGAGTCCAAAATGCAGTACTAGGTTTCTTCTAATTTGTCTTAGAAGCTAAGTCTCCTCTCCCATACCTGAAAAGTCACGTTGCAATTTTGATGAGTTTTGTGAACTCAATGAGCAAGCCATCATTGATGTGCTCACTCATGTCAATTAGCACAGACAATTTGCATTCGAAATTCACAGACAATTTATATCATCACATAATGAACATTTCTTCACTAATCATCATATTGCATCAAATACAATTTTGTTCACTTATTTCACATTTCTTATTTAGAACAGTTCAAATAAACCATTTCAACCACTCAAAACATAATTATCAACATATATATGTAATGCATATGTGACTCACTTTCAGTTGTTATTTTGTTGTGACTGAACTATCCCGTATCTGTTAGGGATACCGGGCTCATTTACATATTGAGCCTGTGGCTTTTACACACATTCTAAGCTTTAAGCTCTTTTTTACTGGCTACTCTAGTCATAGCTACCTTTATCTGATCATGCACATCATGTAATGAAATGCAAAAAATCACATATATGCAATCAGTCACTTTTATTCAATTTCCATATTCACTTTCATATTTTCCTCAGACATAAGTTCGGCATTTAACATAATTGTTGAGAACACTTATTTCTTTCAGATTCACATTCAATGAAGCACTTCAAATATGATTTCAAATATCAAACTCCTCAGACCATCAATGTCCGACATTTTACACATTCACATAAATAGCAGTTCAATAATTGAAAAGTTATCAAATACAAACAATATTAGTGAGAACATCTAGGTTACTTACAGTACGCTCTAAATAGCTATTGCCTTGACATCCCGGTAATGTCTGGATGCGATCATTCTATTTGCGCTTTTATACGATGCAATAAAAACACATATTTACCCACAACAAATTTTCTCAATTACATACGTATTTAGTCATGCATATATGTATATGTGTTATGTATAATGTATGCTCAATGACATTCCCAGTTATATATCCTCAATTTCGAATCTTAATCATTCTTATCTAAAAACTCATATATGTCTTATTTAAAATTAAGTTTACTACCCCAGTTAACTTGATTATTCTAAGTTCATCAATCAATCATTCACCAATGTTATTGAGCATTATGATCACATAATATCCAAATTTTCTTTTATCTTTACTTAATACACATCATTCATCTCCTTTGAATCATATTAGCATTTATAAGATCACTTTCATTCCTATAACATCTCTAAATTTCCATATTTGGTACATTTATATCATCAATCTATTACTTATTTATAACCTCAATTATCACCCTAAACCTATTAAACATTTAATCACCTAATCAAGCATCAAACTATGTTCATTTCAAGCCTCATTCAAGCCTAAATGTATCATAGGAAAGTACTTTAGTATTTGTTGTTTCAAACATCACACAAAAGAAGAAGAATTCACGTTAAAGGCCATTCCTACAATTATGGATGACTTCCCATAATCGTGGGTTATACTAGCAGAAACTTTCCAGCCTTTTCTTCATTTCCCACGATCGTGGAAGCATTCCCATGATCGTGGTTATCTTATCTGAAACTTTTCCAGCCATTCTCATCTATGTTTTCCATATTTCTAACTCTTTACTTACTACATTCTACACCTTATGCATAGTTCATCATTCCTAGCTTAATTCCTCATCCTTTTCACCTCTATTTTAACTTAAAAACACCCATCAAATAGATCATACATTATTGTTCATCAATCATACAAAAACAGAACATCAATAAATATACATTCATCATCAGCGTTTCAGCATACTTTATTAACACAATTTTCATCATCCCATTGTCTTTAAACTATCATCCTAGTTCTTCTCTTTTCGAGACACTACACTTGCCTTTTCTTTAACATCAAAACTCAATCTAATTCGTTTCTAAAACAATTAATAATCCATATTTTTCATACACCCAAAATAGAACACAAGTATATCATTCCTTATTAAAATTTTTGCATTCTTTCAACACCATTAAAATGATCCTTTTATCTCAAAAATATTCCTATAACAATTTATGAATTATTACTCATCATACACACAAAAACAAGACATGAATATACCTATTTTCTCATCCACATTTTAGCATTTTCCACTCCATCAACATTTTTAATCTATCTCTAACTATCATCAAACATTTCTATTTAACACAACCCATAAAGATCATTAAGATTCTTACTTGTTTTAGCTCCAAAACTTCTTCAAATCTCCATGAAACCCTAGCTCCAAGCTTTACACGATCATCATCTTTCAAGGAGTAAAAGGATAGGTATTTAGTTACAAGATGATGATGATCGAATCTTGTTGAAGTAGCAAGGTGTTGGATGATAGCGAAGCTCAAGATTGGTGAGAGTTTCGTAGATGGAGAGAACAAAATGAAGAAGATGAGCTTGTAGAGACAAAATAAAAGATGGTATACAAATTGAGAGTGTCATGGGTTTAATTAGCAAGGTAGAAATGACACTTACCATTTAATCAATTTTTCTACTTAGCTATTAACGTGAACTACCACATAATTCTTAATAATCAATCCACTGTCACTCAGTTTCTACGTCATTTGTCACCTAATTTTCCATACCATTTATCAATAAATCCTAAAGCCATGTGTCAATTATTTCCATTGCCATTTGTCACTTATTTCTACTACCATGAATCAATTTATCTTGCCATTTGGCATTTTTCCTAGTCCAAAAATACATATAATTTCATAAATTTCCCAAATTTAACAAATAAATTATAAATCACCAATTATAATTTGTCAACATATTTTTAAGACATAAAATTCACCAAATCAGGATTTACGACATATCATTCATAATTCGCAATACGTTCATTTAAAAATCATTTATACCCCGGAATATGTTAATTGAGTGCATGTACAGTCATTGTAATGTGTACAATTAATATTTACATGTGCATGTTAATGGTTTGCATGAGTATTCAAATGCATATCCTAATTTCTAAATACTATTTCTTATGAATAGAAATCTAAGGTTTTAGCCCCTAGTATGGGGAAAACGGGATATTACAATTCTCCCATTCTTAAGAAATTTTGTCCTCAAAATTCTTACCTAGTTGTTCAATAGGTAGGGGCATTGATTCCTCATGTGCTCCTCCGTTTTCCATGTAGCTTCTTCACTTGAGTGATTCTTCCAAAGGACTTTCACTAATGGAATTACTTGGTTTCTTAATTGCTTCATCTAGTATCCCACTGTCTGTACCGGTTCCTCAACATAACTCAGATTACTTAAAATTTCAATCTGTTGAGCTGGTAATACATGTGTCAAATTAGACCGTATCTTCTAAGCATACTCACATGTAACTTATTGTGTATCCGAGACATCTCAATCGATAAGGCTAACTTGTAAGTCAATAGTTCGACTCTCTCGATAATCTCATACAGACCAATATATTTAGGGCTGAGCGTACCCTTTTTACTGAACCTCAGCACTCCTTATCAAGGTGACACTCTTAGAAATACTCTATCTCCTACTCAGTACTCCATATCTCTTCGGTGTTGATCCATATAACTCTTCTATCTATCTTGTGCCACTTTAATTCTATTTTGTATCAATTTCACCTTATCAACCGTATCTTGGATTATTTTTGGGCCTTCAACTATCCTTAGACCCTCTTCATCCCAATATAATGGCGAACAACACTTTCTGTCATATAACGCCTCGTACGGCGCCGTACCAATACTACTATGATAATGGTTATTATATGCAAATTCAATCAAAGCTATATACTGATCCCATATTCCTTAAAACTCTAATACATAAGCTCTAAGCATATCCTCAACAGTCCTAATCGTCCTCTAACTCTGTCCATCTGTTTGAGGATGAAAAGCAGTATTGAAGTTCAACTTCGTACCCATAGTTGTCTATAAGCTTATCCAAAATCTCAAGGTAAATATAGGATCCCTATCCGACACAATGGACACTAGGACTCTGTGTAATCTTATTACCTCATTCATATATCTCCGGCCTAACTGATCTAGTGTATTAGTCTCTCTCACTAGTAATAAATGGGCCAACTTTGTCAATCGATCCACAATAACCTATATAACATCATAGTGCCTTAGAGTTCTCGACAAACCCGTAATAAAGTCCATAGTGATTTTCTCCCATTTCCACTCTGGAATAGGCAATGAATGTAACTTACCAACTAGAGCTTGATACTCTACTTTAATTTGTTGGCAAGTTAAACACTTAGCCACATAGTCAGCCACTTACTTTTTCATCCCTGGCCACCAGAAAAGATGTTTCAGTGTGTTATACATCCTGGTAGTACTAGGATGCATAGTATAGGCTGCTACATGTGCTTCCTCCAAAATCTTTTTTCTCAAAATATCCATATCAGGTACACATAGTCTCTGCCTTAATCATTGTGTCTCATTTCTCAATTCAAATTCAGAATTCGAATTCACTCTCAACTTCTCATTAAGCTTCATAATTTTCAGATCTTTGCTTTGAACTTTTCTAATTCTGTCATATAAAACCCATCTTAGTTTCAGTGTAGCTAATAATGCTTCCTTCTACCCCAAATTCAACTTTACATTCAATGCTCTCAATTGAACTAGGCTCGGTAACCTCGATGTCTGAATTTGAGCCACACTACTATTGGATTTTCTACTCAATGCATCAGCTACCACATTAGCTTTACCCGGATGATACTCAATTATACAGTTATAATCCTTCAGTAATTCTATCCATCTTCTCTGTCTCATATTTAACTTTTTTTGACTTAACAAATACCTCAAACTTTTATGATCAGTATATATAGCTGAAATGTCTCTCCATATAGATAGTATCTCCAAATCTTCAGAGCAAATACCACTGCATATATCATATACTGGGTAATTGAACTCACAAGATCTCAACTGTCTCGATGCATATGCTATCACTCTGCCATGCTACATCAGAACACATCCTAATCCCTGGTGTGACGCATCACTATACACCACATAACCTTCAGATCCAGATGGAATAGTTAACACTGGTACTATAGTTAACTGGTGCTTCAGTTCCTCAAAACTCCTCTAACATTCATCATTCCATCGAAAAGGCACATTCTTCCTCAGAAGTTTTGTCAAAGGGGTTGAGATTAATGAGAACCCCTTGACAAACCTCCGATAGTAACCAACAAATCCTGGAAAACTCCAGATCTTTGACATATTTCTCAGAGCTTCCCATTTCATCACTGCTTCTACTTTCTTTGGATTAATTTTTATGCCTTGTCTAGACACTATACTCCCTAAAAACACTACTTGATCAAGCCAAAATTCACACTTACTGAACTTGGTATATAATTGCTTCTCTCTTATAATCTGTAGGACTAACCTCAGATGTTCAACATGCTCCTCTCTACTCTTTGAATACACCAAAATGTCATCTATGAACACAATCATGAAACAATCTAAATAAGGTTTGAATACCTTATTCATCAAAGCCATAAAAGCAGTTGGGGCATTCGTCAACCCAAAAGACATCACTAAAAACTCGAAATGCCCATATCTAGTTCTAAATGCACTCTTCAATACATCAACCTCTGTTATCTTCAACTGATAGTACCCTGATCTCAAATCTAACTTAGTGAATACCTAAGCTCCCTGTGACTGATCAAGCAATTCATCAATTCTTAGCAACATGTACTTATTCTTCACTGTCACCCGATTCAGTTGCCTATAATCAATACACAACCTCAAAGTCTCGTCTTTCTTCTTCACAAACAAGATTGGAGCTCCCTAAGGTGACACACTTGGTCTGATGAAACCCTTATCCAACAATTCCTGTAACTGAGCTTGAGTTCCTTAAGTTCTACAGGTGTCATCCTATATAGAGGAATATATATAAGAGCAGTACCTGGAACTAAGTCAATAATGAACAACGTTTCCCTATCTAGGGGTAAACCAGATAATTCAGCAGGAAACCTATCCAGGAAATCCATAACAATAAGAACATCCTGTACCATTAGCTCAGTACGAGTATTAACTATATGGGCCAGATAAGCCTTACATCCACCTCAGATCAGTCTCAAAGCTCTTATGAATGAGATTAGTTTGGCCGGCACTGCTTAACTAACACCTCAAAATATTGCTCTCGGCTAATTAGGAGATTCTAGTATTACCTCCTTAGTGTAGCAGTTCATTACAACCCTATGACCAGTGAGCCAATCCATGTCTAGAATAATATCTATCTCCTTTAACTTTAATACAATTAATTTAGCTTCTAACTCTGCCTGATCCACTCGAATCATACACCGTTTACAGACTTCACCAATTACTGTAGTACTACCTATTAGTGTACTCACCTTTAATTCATATTTCAACATTTATATATTACAATGCAGCCTAGATGCTAGATGTGGTGCGATAAAAGAATGCGTAGATCCTGGACCCAGTAATGCAAAACATCTGGGGAGTTCTGAGCCTCCTTTCTGGTTATAACGCATGCTCTGGCCTGGGGCTATGTTTTGTTGCTTCACACCTCAGTCCTGACAGTAGGACTCCCTGAGCTCACTCTAACTCTACCTCTGCTTCTCTGTCCAAAGCCACTAACTCAGCTCTGCTAGATAATTGTCTCAGTTACCGCTCCTCTTCTCATTCCAAAATGTGCCCCGAAAATTACGAGACAATCTCTAATCTCATGCTTGTAGGAGCCACAACAAAGGGAAGCTCCTGTTAACTTCTAGCATTCTCCACTATGTTTCTTTCCATAATGTTCATGTTGTTGTATCTGCTCAGATACTAGACCTCTACCACTGTTAGACTGTATAAAATTGCCCCTTTGTTTGAATCTTGACTGTCTTGATATAGCCGGTGGTCGAAACGATCTATTCTGGCGCTTACTAAACCTTCTACCAGAATTGACCTGAGACTCACCTTGTCTCTTCATTCTAAACTCTTGTCTGTATTCCCCTTGGCCATCTCTTAACAGTTGTTCTGTTCAGATCAAGGCTGCTCTCAACTCAGAGAAACTGCTCACATTTTTTATAGCTAGCCTCGTCGTAATCTCCATATTTAACCCATCTTCAAACCTTCTATATTTATCCTCCTCATTTGGTATCAAGGCAACAACATACCCCATCAGTTCATTAAACTGTATTTCATACTCTACTACTGTGAGACTGCCTTGCGTCAGATCTAAAAAGTCTTTCATCTTTCTGTCCAGATAAATCTTTGGCATATAATTTTCCTTGAAGACCATCAAAAAGTCTTCCCACTTTAATCCACAAGGTCTGATGGTACTGCCTAGGACAGTCTTCCACTACTAGTATGCTAGACCTTGTAGTAATGAGACTGCATAGTCGAACTTCTCATCTGACTTGCAGTTCATCTGATCAAATATCCTCTCAGTTCTCTCTAACCATCCTTCAGCCTCAGTAGGGTCTGTACTTTCGTATAAGTCCATAGCCCCCTGCTTTCTCAATTTATCATACCTTCTTTGCTTTCTATTAGGAATTCTTAGAGGCATTCAGTTAGGTCGAGATACAAAAGACTCTCTACTAACTCCTACAAACTCTAGGTCAGCTAATTGTCCAACTTGATCACCTATGGCGGATGACCTATAATAGACAATAGTAGCGATTATTATCCTAGTTTCTCACTATATACCATGTCTAATGTTCCTATATGTCCCTATGGATGCCAAACCATGCTCTGATACTAAAAATTGTAAAACCCCACTTCTACGGGGCATCTACTTGACATCTTGTGGATGTTCGAGAACATACACCATCTTATATGACATCATAATTAAAACACAAATAACACAATATCTAATACTCAATTCCTCATTTCATTTATAAAAGCATAGTTACAATGTAGTTTTTCACTACAAAATCCATACATATATACAATATCAAAAGCTTGTTAGAGTCTACTGCTCTTTTTACAAATTATACTACATAAAAGAGGAATTATACAAAAACTTTATCTAACTCTTCATTCTTAGCTGACCAACCTTTAAGCCATTTCTTGAGTCCAAAATGCAATAATAGGTTGCTTCTAATTTGTCTTAGAAGCTAGGTCTCCTCTCTCATACTTGAAAAATCCCATTGCAATTTTGATGAGCTTAGTGAGCAAGCCATCATCGATGTGCTCCCTCATGTCAATTCACATAGATAATTTACATTCGAACAATTTATATCATCATATAATGAACATCACTTCATTAATCATCATATTGCATCAAATACAATTTTGTTCACTTATTTCACATTTCTCATTTATAATAGTTCAAATAAACCATTTCAATTATTCAAAAAATACATATCAAAATGTATAGACAATGCACACTTGACTTACTTTTAGTTGTTATTTTGTTAGGATCGAGTGCCTTTTTAATTGTCCCGTATCTGTTGTGAATAACGGGCTCATTGATAACTGTCCCATATCTGTTAGGGATATCGGGCTCATTTTACATATTGAGCCTGTGGCTCTTATACACATTCTGAGCTTAAGCTCTTTTTCATTGGCTACTTCGGTCACAACTGCCTTTATCTAATCATGCATATCATGTAATGAAATGCAACAAAATCACATATATGCAATCAGACATTTTTATTCAGTTTTCACATTCACTTTCACATTTTCCTCAGACATAAGTTCGACATTCAAAATAATTGTTGAGAACATTTATTTATTTCATATTCACATTCAATGAAGCACTTCCTATACGATTTCAAATATTAAACTCCTCAGACCATCAATGTTGGGCATTTTTCACATTCACATAAATAGCAGTTCAATAATTGAGAAGTTATTAAATACAAACAATCTTAGTGAGAACGTTTAGGTTACTCATAGTACACTCCAGATAGTTATTGCCTTGACGTCCTAACAATGTCTAGATGTGGTCGTTCTATTTGCACTTCTATACCATGCAATACACACACAGATTTACGCATTACAAATTTTCTCAATTACATACGTATTTAATCATGCACATATGTATATGTATTATGTATAATGCTTCTCGGGTATATATCCTCAATTTCGAATCTTAATCATTCTTATCTCAAAACTCATATATGTCTTATTTGAACTTAAGTTTACTACCCCAATTAACTTGATTATTCTAAGTTCATCAATCAATTATTCACCAATGTTATTCTAGCCTTATGATCATATAATATCCAAAATTTCATTTATCTTTACATAATACACATCATTCATCTCCTTTAAATCACATTAGCATTCATAAGATCACTTTCATTCTTATAACATCTCTAAATTTCCAGATTTTGAAACATTTATATCATCAATCTATTCCTTAGTTATACCCTCAATTATCACCATAAACCTATCAAACATTTAATCACCTAATCAAGCATCAAACTAGGTTCCTTTCATTTAAGGACCCAAAATATACCCTAGATGAAGTGTTACATATATATCGCAATACACGTACGATTGGCTTGTTCTTTAAAGTTGGAATTTGAAAATAAACATGTAAGGGAATTCTAAAGTCGACAGCATGTATTAATACAAGTTTGATGATAATTGAATTGACATGAAGTATGTGTTATGATAATGATCCTGATAGCTTGTATTAATATAAGTTGTATGACAATTGAATTAGTACGGAATATGTGTTAAGATGAAGAGAATCGAATGATGGAAAAATGATGGTTATATGCTAAGTCTGGTTTAACTATTGAACAGACTTTGGTAGTTCAGCTATATCTTGACCTGTAGACATCAAAATGAGATTCTTTTAAATTAATATGAAACTATATACATTTATCTACAACTTTCATGAAGGAGCCCAAATCTGATTCTGCCTCTAAGATTTTTGAATTCTGGTTTGAAGTTGAGTTCTGACTGTTGTCCTTGTTTTCAAACAGCCTGTGATTTTTGGGGTATAGCTCCCGATATAATTAACCAAATTGCATGAAATTTATCTCATTAAAAAATTAAGACACAGGGGAATGAATGTAATTGATAAGATGATGGGCAAATGTGAGAATTAAAGAAAGAAGAAGGGCCAATATGCAATTTTCCTAAAGTTAACTCATAGACCAATAAGATTAAATCATGTGTGTCCAATGGAATCGTAACACATGGTCCAATAGAATTATAACACATGGTCCAATAGAATTGAAACACATTGTCCAATAGCATTGTAACACATGGTCTAATAGAATTGTAACATGTAGTCCAACGGGATTGTAACATATGGTCCAATAGGATTGTGACATATGGACCAATGAGATTGAAACATGTGTCTAAGACTAGAACATTCATGAAAAGGCATATAGAGAAAGGAGATGGACGAAATTTGATGGCTGAACTTCATGTTTTTCTCATCTCCATTCCACCTTCTTCATCCCATCATTTTTCACTTGGTGATTCAAGCAAAACCAAAGAGAAAGGGAAGGAAAATCATTAGAAGAACTACTTTGTCAATCTTAAGGTTTGGGATTTTACTTAGTTGATTTCTATATTTGTGTATGATTGAATGGATATAAAGATTTATTTGGATGTGAAATTGTTTTTGGGATGTTGCTTTGTTGTTATTTTGGTGTTATCTTAGATAGAATTAGTTGAAGATGACAAGAGAACATTGTGTAGTGGAATTCTGTCTAGGGTTTGTTTGAGTCAGTCATATTGTTTGAGTTACAAATCAGTCTAAAGACCCCCAAATTATGTGATTTTAGTTGCATATGAAACCTAATACATAGAGCTAAATATCTTTAGGAGAAAATCTGACTTAATTCTGGCTCTATGACCTTGTAAATTGAGATCGAAAAAGGTGACCTGATGTTGCCCCTGTTTTGGAGCAGCTTGTGATGTTTTGCTTATATCTCATGATTTAGAAGTCCAAATGGTCTAATTGTTAGTGCTATCGAAACTTAAGACACAGTTGAGAAGAACTTATTGCCCAGAAACCTTAGTTTCTATGTCAAAATGGTCATATAAAACTAACCTGAAACCTATCCTATGAAAACAGTTGTTTGGAGGTTTTGGGTCCCTTATCCCACAATCGTGGGAAATGGTTAGGAAGGTGAAAAAAATGAGATTTTGTACAATTGATGACAGTATAAGGTTAATTGAGTAATAGTTAGTTTAATTATGCATGATTAATTGAGATGATAATGTAAAGGATGTGTGGTGTATAATGTTGAATTGCTTAATGTGATCATGAATGAATGAGTTCTAAAGGCTTATGTATTATGAATTGAATATAGATGTATGTTAATTGAGAATTTCTGTGATAATATTGTGACAATTTCGGACCATCAGTTGTCCAAGGAGTTTAATAGTTGGGGTTATATTAGAAGTGCTCTCTAATTGTGTGCATATACATAATGTGAGATGGCTCGACACTTTTATTGATTCATAATTACACATATTTGTATTTCTAAGGTATGTTATGTTTGATCAAATGTCAATGAATAAGGTCACTTGGAGAGAAATAGAATAAAAACATAAATTGTTCTTCATCTTTTTCATAAAATTCTGAAATTTGAAATAGTTTGTTTTAAAACTGCTGAGTCCTAGTCGTGGGTAAATAGGCATGCCTAGAAAGGTTAGCAACTGCTTCTGTAATTAGACACTAAGGTGTCTTCTGTAACCAGACATAAAGTGTCTTTTGTACTAAGCACTCTGGTGTCTTCTGATTTTAGACACTTCTATGTCTTCTGTTTTAGAGATTTAAGTCTCTTTTGTTTCAGATACCAAACATGGTATTGTTCTAATCCCATTACCCACTTCTATAAAAAGGATTAACAGGCTAATTTGTTTTGTATTTTGTTACATGCTCAGTTTTGATATAATTAATCTCTGTTCTGAAATAACTAAGTTCTATTCTGATATAATATACAGATAAGTTCTATTCTGGTAATTTAAAGTTCAGCTTTGAAATTTGGATATTATGTTCTGATACTTGTAAGTTTTGCTCTGAAACAAATATATCCTGTTTTGATTTGGCATATTCTGTTATGAAATACATATTGATTGGATTGAATTTTTATATTCACAATTAAAGACTGTTTGAAATGTGATCTAATTCTGTATATATGAATGTTTGATGACTGTTAGAAAATAGTCACCAAATCATATTTTGTTTAGTGATTCCCCACTAAGCTTTATGCTTAGCACAGTGGTTTTGCCTCCGTGTAGGTTCTGATAAGAAGGTTTAAAGACTGGGACAAAGACAACCACAATGGGCAAAGAAAGATGTGTTTGGTTTTAACAAGATGTACATTTGAGTTTGTTTTTTAGATGTAGTTAATGTCTTGTATTTTGATGTAAATGGTTTGTAATAATGTTAATACAATTTGGTTTTGAATTTAAGGCTTATATATAATTAGTACTATGTATAAATTATGTTCTGAATGTGATCCAATCAATAAAATGAAATGTTGTTCCTTGAGTTTCTAAAAATGCGTTTGGTATGTTTTGTTTTATTTTGGCTCTATTGTTTGTAGCATCTACGTATCCTTCTAGAGGGTATGTGGGTGTTACATTTTAAGCCTCATTCAAGCCTAAATGCATCATAGGAAAGTACTTTAGTATTTTTTGTTTCGAACATCACACAAAAGAAGAAGAATTCACGTTAAAGGCTATTCCCACGATCATGGATGACTTCCTACGATCGTGGGTTATACCAGCAGAAACTTTCCAACCTTTTCTTCATTTCCTACGATTGTGGAGAGCCATTCTCATCCATGTTTTCTAGATTTCTATCTCTTTAGTACTACATTCAACACTTTATGCATAGTTCATCATTCCTAGCTTAGTTCCTCATCCTTTTTATCTCCAGTTTAACTCAAAAACACCTATCAAATAGATCATACGTTATTGTTCATCAATTATACAAAAGCAGAACATCAATACATATACATTCATCATCAACGTTTCAGCATACTTTATTAACACCATTTTCATCATCACATTATCTTTAACCTATCATCCTAGTTCTTTTCTTTTCAAGACACTACACTAGCTTTTTCTTTAACATCAAAACTCAATCTAATTCATTTCTAAAATAGCTAATAATCCATGTTTTTCATACACCCAAAATAGGAGACAAATATATCATCCCTTTATAAAATTTTTGCTTTCTTTCAATACCATTAAAATGATCATTCTATCTCAAAAATATTCCTATAACAATTTATGAAATATTACTCATCATATACACAAAAACCTGACATGAATATACCTATTTTTCTTATCTATGTTTCAGTATTTTCCACTCTATCAACATTTTTAATATATCCCTAACTATCATCAAACATTTCTATTTAACACAACCCATAAAGATTATTAAGATTCTTACTTGTTTTAGCTCTAAAGCTTCTTCAAATCACCATGAAACCCTAGCTCCAAGCTTTACACGATCATCATCTTTCAAGAAGTAAAAGTTTAGGTATTTAGTTACAAGATGGTGATGATCGAATCTTGTCAAAGTAGCAAGGTGTTCGATGATAACAAAGTTCAAGATGGTGAAGGTTGTTGAGAGTTTCGTAGATGGAGAGAAGATAATGAAGAAGATGAGCTTGTAGAGACAAAATGAAAGATGGTAAACAAATTGAGAGTGTCGTGAGTTTAATTAGCAAGATAGGTGTCATGACACTTACCACTTAATCAATTTTTCTACTTAGCTATTATCGTGAACTACCACATAATTCTTAATAATTAGTCCATTGTTACTCAGTTTCTACGTCATTTGTCACCCAATTTTCTATACTATTTGTCAACAAATCCTAAAGCCATTCATCAATTATTTCTATTGCCATTCGTCAATTATTTTTATTACCACGAATCAATTTATGTTACCACTTGACATTTTTCCTAGTCCAAAAATACAAATAATTTCAGAAATCTCCCAAATTTAACAAATAAATTCTAAATCACCAATTATAATTCTTCATCATATTTTCAAGGCATAAAATTCATCAAATTAGAATTTACGACGTATAATTCATAATTCACACTATGATCATTTAAAAATCATTTATACCCCAGAATATGTCAATTGAGTGCATATATAGTCATTGTAATGTGTACAATCAAAATTTACGTGAGTGTATGCTAATGGTATGCATGAGCATGAAATGCATATCCTAATTTCTAAATAATATTTCTCATATACAGAAATCTAGGGTTTTAATCCTTAGTATGGGAAAAACGGGATATTACAATGGAGCTTTTCTCGTGGATAACCATCCACTCTTGAAAAGATTTAGTTGAAAAACTAACTATTAATCTTAATGTCCATATTTTATGTAAAATATGAATTTTCTAAAAATTAAAGGATACAATTGTTTAAAAATTGGGGTGGAATCTGATCCTGCACTTATCGAAATAATAATGAAAAATTTTCATTTTGATTGCTCAAAATCCAATATCACTTAAATTATATAAAATAATTAATACATAAATCATAATAAAACATAAATCTTATTTCACACATTTTTTTAAAGCTTGATCGTATTCTTGTCGTATCCTTCAAGCCATTTCTAAAATTGACTTATCTCAAACCCTATAGTCTCACAAGTCTATGGTCTCTAATGATATTGACATAATGTATTGGGAGCACTCTGCAACTATTATAGAGAGGGTCAAACAATACGTGCTAACTCCCTTAGAGGAGCTTATGCTTATTTATAATAAGTTTTAGACATTTTATTAATTTAATTAAAATTAAATTCTGCAACAAACATTATCTCAATAGAAATTATGTTGAGATGTAAAGCGTAGGGAAGTTCAAAAGTACATAGTCTTACCCTTAACTGGTAAAGAGGTTGTTTTTGATAGATTCACAAAAAAGATGCAAAGAAAAGATAAAAATTGAGAACTACTTGAAGAAAACAAGAGCCAAAAATACAAATAAATAATAGAAATAACAATAAAACAAGATAAGAATAAAAAATTCAAAATCCAAAATAAAACATAAAGAAATAATAAATAATAAATACAAATGAAATATAATATAATATAACAATAATAATAATATAAACAAAAAATAATATTAATTAAAATTAAATTATAATTTCAATTAAACTTTAATTAGAATTATAATTAATTCTAATTAAATACTAATTATGTCTAGATAAGATCCAATATCTCATATTGATTATTATTTATTATAAATTTCATATTTAATTATAAATATTCTCAAGCTTTACAATCAAGTCTAGCTTGACTAAAATACTTAGTTTCTCTTCAACTTTTCTTCATGTATGACTCATTAAATTCTCAAATATGATGACAATGGGTATAAATTATAACTCTTAATCATATTTAGGATTAGATAAATTAAACTCCTTTAATTTATCTCTAATCCTCTAATTAAACAATTTATATCTATAAATCAAAATTGGTGTCTAACAATGCATTATGAACACTCAAATATTTAGGAATGTCGAAATAATTTTTATTAACCTTTCTGTGCATAATTTTTTCGTATTTTGTCATCAAACAATGTTCTGATTAGACATAAAGTACAGAGTTAATGTTTACTCTATTTGAGTTAATCATGTTAGTTCTCCATCATTAGTAAGTGTTTCAATTATTGACATTTGTAAACCATTTATATAACGTCATTCTACTTTGGCTAAGAATTTTTTGAATCAATACTAATCAAGAAAATGGAACATTCTCCCTAATTACTTTAGAGTGATGAATCATATGTTGATTACTTAACTACCTCTATATAATTCATGCTACATCTTATGACAACCAATAGAGCTATCCTTAACTAGAATGGGTCATAAGTAGTATCAAAATACAGCAAATCCTTATACAAAATAACTTTAAAGAACTCAAGTCAAAAGATCCACTAATACAATCATCACAATAAGAATTTCTATAAACATATAAATAATGCTCCAAATGCAATTCTTATATGGGGTAAGTTTAGTGAACTTGTTCCCTAACAAGGACTTACACGTCTATTTATCTCTATATTTTAGTCTATGAGATCGACTATTTCTTTTATAAGGAAGAAACATAATGTGTGTTAGTCTTTTTACGCTTTATTAATGCCTTGTTTTAATAAAACAATAACTACGAATAATTTATGGATAATACATAAATATAATAAGAATCTCATAATTATGATCTCATCGTAAATTCATCTGCAATGTATATTTATCCTATGGACTTGTTTCATGAAACTATGACCAATTGATTGGTTGTAAGGTATAAACCAATAATCTCCCACTTACACTAAGATAATCGTTTAAGTATCTAATACCATATCATCATATGAAAATTATGTTACTGTTGGGATAGTAGTTAGAGAGAGAATTCTATAAGATTATCTATAGTAACACTTGCTTAATTATAATTATCATTATAATTAAGAGAAATTGTAACATCCCGTTTCCATATAACGGGTTGAGCCATAGAAACGGGTACACGTGAGATCAATTGGAGAAATTAGGAAAAACACATCTTATGCTCATGCATTATATAATATACATATACACGTGAACAGTGATTTCTGCTCATGAAAAATATCTGTACATGCATTCATGACATTTTCCCGGTATAGTGTGAATAAATGTGAATTTTGAAAAATAGGCTTTGTGTGTGTAAAAATTATGTTAGAGAGGGCCATTAGGTTTTGAGATTTTTAGAGAATTTTAGAAATTTTTTGAAAATTTTTCGGAGTCAATTTTGGACCCGGAAAACTGTCAAGAGATAGAATAGAGGTTTACCGGTAGTGAAAATAACTGTCCAATGGCACTGGAAACTTAGACATATGAAATTAAGAATTTTT
>JAOTAY010000007.1:199440-212100 GCA_025629805.1 Erythroxylum baracoense | reverse complement strand
CCGACTCATGGAGCACCCGTGGATCTCCAGCCCACAGTCGTCTTGGATTGCACCGAAGGATTCGGCTTACGCTCTACCACGCGTGCTGCTGCTATCAGCCGATAACAAGAGGAAGGATCCAGCGCCACCACCTCCAACCTTATATCCTCTCGCAGTCCCCCAAGGAAGAGACCCGTATACTGATCTTCGAGGAGAGGAGGAACCTAAGCCATCAACATTTCGAACATTTCCACGTACTCATCCACCGTGCCCTGTTGCGTCGACGTCTTCAACTGGGAAGAAGGATTCCCGTTGAATGGTCACCATACCGATCGAATAGAGCTCTCTTGAAGGTCTTCCAATCCAATTCGGGCTTCGGCGCTAGAAGTACCTTAAACCAGTGCCATGTCATTCCCTCCATGCAAATCTGTGCCAGTTGAACTTGAAGCTCCGGTGGAGTTCCCTGAATGGCGAAATACAGTTCAGCTCGTGAGACCCATCCTATTTGGTCGTCACCTTGGAATGGAGGGAGCTCTATCCGCTTTGCTCGAAGCTGGTGTTCTTCCGAAGTCATGGTAGTGACACCGTTGCCTTCTACTGTAGTGCGTACCGACATCCCACGGTCCACTAAACTCGACCTAGCCTCTGGTGTTTGGTGTGCAGCTTGTCGTTGGAATCCCTCCCGCATTTCGGCGTGCATCACCGCTAGTGCCCTGGTGAGGTCGTCGACTCCCTTATGCAAGTTGCCCAGTTGGACCGCATGGTCCAACAACTTTGTCTCCACTGCAGCATACGAGCATCCATTGCTTCCCACTTCTGTGATGCCATTCTCGTTTGCATACACTGGGCCTCTCAATGAAAGCACCAATGATAAGCAATGGAAGAAAATATAATGTTTTATTGATACTTAGCTATAGCCTCGTAGGAAATTCTACAAACACAAGCTATCAGCCAACAATGGCCCCTCAAGCTATCAGCTGAGATAGTACAAGAGCAAAAGATCCCCCCCTCTATACTACCCCCTCCCTTACATAGTACCTCTCTCTCTTCTAACAAATTCCTCTCTAACCGTTAGCTAACTCACCCTTCCCTGCCTTAGTGATTTCCTAGAGTATGTCAACATAGGTTTGAGGCCCATGTTCAGTCCCTTCTCCCTCTTCCTCCTAGAATAAGTCAGTATGGGTTTAGGACCCATAGTGCTATCATTTTTTTCTTGTGCCCAATATGCTACATTTGATATTACTGTCTCCAACTCTCCCCACCCATCTGAAGAAACTAATCCAATCAAAAGACCAGAGATCTACAAAACATCTGAGCTTCTCATAGGCTCACTAGAAAGCCATCCAAAAAGGGAGTGGAGAAACTATGGAGGTAGCAAAGGTCTCAAGCACATTTAATGAAGCAACCCAAAACAAATGAAGATTCAAATAAAGGAGGTTCTAATAATGATTATTCGAATCTCCTGAGAGCCCTCTAAAGTTGGTTCTTTGGCTCTCTCAAGGAAACCTTCATTTTCTTTTTTACATGAATACCTCAAACAAGTATTATGCTAATGATTGGATAATTAACTTTAGTGCCACAAATCATATGAATTAATTCTCACATTTATTTCATACTTATGCCACCATTACCTAGCAACAGAAAGATTATAGTAACCAATAATTTGTTAGCTACTGTTGTAGGGGTAGAAGATGTATATACTAAATCTCCACTACGTCTAAAAAACGTTCTTCATGTGTCAAAACTATCAACCAACCTTATGTCCATTCAAAAACTTAAATATAACCTTAAATGTTAAGCAATTATTTTCCTCTTGTGTTTTTCAAAAACAAAGCTTGGGAAGGAGGATTGGACTTACTAAGAAAATAGTCTCTATCATCTTGAATCTTCTCAAAAATCATGAACAATATGTCCATGTCATTTCTTATTACTTTAAATAAATGTCATTTCGCTTTACCATTTACGTCTCTGTCATCCATCTTTTAAAGTTTTAAAAGTCATGTTTCCACATTTTTTTCAAAGGATTAGATATCTCAATTTATAATTGTAAAATTTGTGAATTCGAAAAACACACTTGTATACCCACTCTATTAGTACTAAAAGAAATGGTATCTAGGGTCCCTCTACTGTTCCTAATATTTGAGTTGTCTCCTTGATTGATGATTGTACTCGAGTTACATAGCTTTTCTTACACAAACAAAAATTCGATGTTAACAGTCCTATTCCTAATTTTCATTCCATGATTCAAAACCAATTTAGGGTAAGATTAAAACCTTTAGGTCGAACAATGCTAATAATTACTTTAACAAAATTTTGGCACCCTATTTTTAGAAAAGGGTATTATTCATGAGTCATTATGTGTTGAGAAACATCAATAAAATGGGATAGCTAAGAGAAAAAATAGGCATTTACTTAAAATAACTCGGGATCTACTCTTTCAAAGGAATGTTCCCAAATCCTATTGTAGGGGAGGCAGTTTTAATTGCCACATATATGATAAATGAATCGCCAAGGGGAAGGTTTGAGAGATATGTAATGAAATTAAAACTGCCACATACATTGTTTTATATGATAAATGCCACATACATTGTTTTATAAACATGATTACAATGATATTAACTTCCTTCTTGTCTATGTTAATGATATCATTGTAAAAGGTAACAACATAGATCAAATTGAGTAACTCCAAAATTATCTAGCCAAAGCATTTGAGAATAAAGGATTTGGGGCTTCTCAAATACTTTCTAGGGATTAAAGTTTCTAGGTGTAGGAAAAGAATGTTTCTCTACCAAAGGAAGTAAGATCTCCTAACTGAAATTGGTGACTCTACATTTGAGCCTATAAATACTCCTATTGAGGTAATCACAACCTATCTATTTCTCCTATTCAAATTCTAACAAACAAGGAGAGATATCAAAGAATAATGAAGTTGATCATTTAACTCAAACAAGGCCAAATATAGCACATATAGTCAATGGTTTGAATTAGTTTATTCACAATCCAAGTGATTGACAAATAAATGATGTTAATCATATTTTGGCATATTTAAAATCAGCTTCAAGTAAAGGTGCTATGTCCTCCAAACCTGACCCAGCCCGACCCGACCTCTCCCATGGTGGCCCGCAGGCCAAGATGGACCAGCCCCTGGCTCGGCCCACTTCCAGGCTGCCAGGCCCGCCCATTTATTTTTAAAGAAAAATTTTCAAAACAACGTCGTTTTAGACAAAACAATGTCATTTTGGAAAAAATGTCGGCCTGTGGCCCGCACAGACGTCGACTTGTGGCCCGACCTAGCAAACCATGCTCAGCCCGTGGCCTGGCTAGCTTGGCGATAATTGCCATCCCTAGTTCTACAAGCCAAGTGAGCATAAATGAGCAGGCGCAGCAGTAGAAGTTAATCAAGGTAGATAACATGTTGGCAAAGAAAAAAGATAAATTGAAATAGAAATCAAGATTCCTACTTTGATACTAAACAAACTTGGTAAAAATGTATGAATCGGCTATCTTAACCCTAATTGAACAAATATCAAATTAATGTACACAAATAGTACAACACTATTAGTTACATACTTAAAAGACTAAAAGTACCCTTACGTTTAACACCATTAATCATAATTACTTTAATCAATATCATTCTGCTTCTATGATACAAGACAGTTAGTTTTAAAGAGAGCCTCCTGCAAATGTTAAAGCAAACTCGATAAAAATGTTTGCATAATATATCATTCAACTCTTCACTACTACAAAATCACATTGAGATTTAAAGCAACATCAACTTAGCTAACAATCGAAAATAGTATTCATGCTCCTAACATATAATCATATCATACCGTATGTCTTCTTGACCAAATGATTCCTCCAACAAGTTGATAGCCTCCAAATACAAAGGTTCTGCTTTATCAAATTCCTTCTTGATTCTGTAAAGTTCAGCCTAAGAAAACAGAAACCAAAAAACAAAGAGCAAAGATGAAAAATGGCTTCCAATAAAAATAGCTTTCCGTAAGACTACTATTTTGCAAGCAAAAGCAATTCTTTGCATTAACTGATAGGATTACTGCAATTGAAATAAGAATAAGTGCAAAAAGAAGGAAAAAAACAGATTAACCAATTGCACAATTTGCATTTAAAAAAAGACTAAACAAACAAATGAAAAGGCAGTGATGCAATAGGTCAGGATTAATTTTTGAGAAAAAAGAATAGCCAAAGTGATAAAATAGCCAAAAAAAATTCTAAAATTAATAGATTGCATTATAAGAAAATATATACAATCTAGAGGACAAAACTGGTATAATCTATAGAATCTAGATTACAGAGACTTATGGTTCCTAATAATCGTCTACATCTTGAGATCGATGGAACTTGCGAGACCACTTAGTCCAGTATTACTCTAATCCCCATCTGCTCTTCATGTTACTTGTCAGATTTGCAGTTATTCCACTGACTAACATGGCCAATCTGCAATGTAGGAAGACGGCCTGAAAAACCATCCCATTGCTTCTACTTTCTTGTTTGAATACTCTGCAATTGTGCTCTTTCCATATGTAGTGCCCAACTTAAATAGCAAAATTCACAAAGCATAAGGCAGCAAAATGTGACTAGTTAGTTTTGAATAGGAAATAAATCCATTTCACTATTTTACTTTTTTCTTCTCATAAAAGCTCCAACAAAAGCAAACTAAAAAATATTTAGAATTTGCTTAGTCATACTGTAATAGAAAAAGGGAAAAAGGAGAGAGAAAGAGAGGCCCAAAGAAAGACGAGGGGATACTTGAGTTCTTAACAAAATACTAATATAGGAACTTCATATCTATACTGCATCATATAACCCAAACATTCACTTGTTTCAAACACTTTTTTTTTTGGAAACGGAGGAACCCGCAGTCGCTATCTTTTTAGATGTACACTGGATAAACCTTCAGATTGACGCAATAGCCCGCAAGTCACACCAACCGGGCACTCCGCACTAGGCAAGCCCTGTACGACAGGCTTGATCCAGAGGGTGTGGGTAAGGGGATTCGAACACAGGACCTTTTGGCCCTATGCCCTCCCACTCCATCAACTTGACCACTCCCTAGGGGGCATTTAAACACACTAAAACACTAGCCACTAATCTAGTGAATGCTTACAGGTGATGGTATACACTATGCCAAATTTATCAATCGAGTCTTTTAACTCGATTCTTTTCATAATGGAGTCCTCTTATCGAAATTTCTCAATTGAATACTTTTCATTAACTCCATCAATTGCAGTGTAATGTGCAACCATATTGGTACGAGAATAAATGGTAGCATGCTAATGGAGCAAGGATCTACAGAAAACTCTAAAGCCACAGAGAAGAAAGGAAATAAAGAAAATAGCAAGAACACTTGCTTTCTTTTATTGAAATGAAACAACGTTTACAGAGAGAAAAATCACCTCTGCCTAAGCTTACAGCCAAATAGAACTTCTAGATAATTCTTTCCATGGCCCACTACTCATTATTCAGCTCAATATAAAGAATAGTTAGTTACTGCCCAAATTCCCGAGTTGCCCGGTCTGCCCAATGTTGTTATTGTTATTAAACTTCTTTCTCCTATAAACTAGGAGTGGTTGGGCCAAGGTGCTAGTACTAACATTGCCATCCCCATTTTGACAAACCGTGTCCACAAGGTTTGATCCTAAAAACTGTCCTCGAAAGTCCGAGCAATCCATCCAAGTTGCCTCTTCAATGTCTTTCCCATCTCACTGGACAAGAATCTTGTGGTATGCTGGAGGAGGAGTAATAGCCTTAGTCTCCAAAATAGCTGCTAGCCAGAAATTAACTTCCTCAATAGCTAGTTTAGTTTGTAAACAAGGAGACACATCATCGTTGCCAAAAACTTTCTTAAGTTGTGATATGTGAAAAACAGGGTGAACTTTAGACCCTTATGGCAAGGCTAAACAATATACGACAGGGCTGAGTTTTTATAAAATCTGAAACGGTCCAAAATAGCGAGGACTGAGTTTATGGTAAACACGTTGAGCTACTGAGCCTTGTCTATAAGGACGAAGTTTCAAGAATACCATATCACCTTCTGAAAACTGCAGTGGTATGTGACATTTATTAGCTGCAGAAGACATCCGTTGTTGAGCCTTAGAAAGATTATACTACAACTATCGCAGTACTTCATTTCTGTCTTGATGTTCCATGGCGACTGCAGCAACTCTAAATTCCCCAAGCATATATTGAATCAAGAGTGGAGGTGCACGTCCATAAACCAACTCAAATGGTGTGGCTTTGGCAGCTCCTTAGTATGTTGTATTATACCAATATTCTGCCCAATACAACCATTTGCTCCAGCATCTAGGCTGCTCCGAAGAGAAACAGCAGAGATAAGTTTCTAAACAGTGATTGAGAACTTCCGTTTGGCCGTCAGTTTCGAGATGATACGCTGTACTCATCTTCAGTTTCGTACCCAATCCTTTGAAAAATTCTGTCCAAAATGAACTCATAAAGATAGAGTCCTGATCACTAACTATGGACTGAGGGACCCCATGTAGTCGTACTACTTCTCGAGAAAAAATATCAGCTATTGACTTGGCAGTAAAAGGATGTTTCAGACCAACAAAATGGCTATATTTGTTGAAACGATCATTGACCACTAATATGCAATCCACTCCGTTAGACTTAGGCAAACCGGTAATGAAGTCCATTGAGATATCTTCCCAAATCAGAGAGGGAATTGGTAAAGGTTGAAGGAGGCCAGCAGCAGCTAGTGCCTCATATTTGCAATGTTGACAGATTAAGCACTCAGCTACATATTTACGGACTCAAGCCATCATTCCAGGCCGGTAGATATTAGCGGCCAGTTGTTTATAGGTGTAGAAAGCGCCGGAATGGCCTCCTGAAGGGGAGTAATGGAACTCTTCTAGAAGGCGTGGAATCCAACTTAGAAGTAGAGGAAATGACGAGGCGCCCATTGAAGAAAAGTTTGTTATGGATGAGCTTGTATTTAGGATATTGTGCTAGAAATTTTGGCACTTTGGAACATAACAACTGATATGTAGAATCAGCTTGTAATTCATTGTCGAGGTCCCCCCAACTTGCCCAAAATGGAAGTGAAACAGCAGCAAGCTCCACTACTGCTGGAAGGCGTGAAAGAGAATCTACAACTCCGTTAGATTTGCCTGATTTGTACTAAATTTGGAAGTCATAGCCGAGCAGTTTTGAGACCCAATGCTGCTGGACAGGTGTTGTAATTTGCTGCTGTAAGAGATGCCTTAAACTGCTATGATCAGTTCGTACCACAAACTGTTGGCTAGCCAAATAGGCACGCCAATGGTGAATTGACATCACCAAAGCCATAAGTTCTTTTTCGTAGGTGGGACGAGCAAGGTTCTGTGGTGCTAACAGCCAGCTGTAAAAAGCAACTAGTTTACTGTTTTGCATCAAAATTGCACCAACACCAGTCCCAGACGCATCACATTCAACTACAAAGGGTTGGCAAAAATCAGGCATCGCCAAAACAAGGGCTGAAGTGACTGCCTGTCGCAACTCTTCAAAGGCAGTCTGTGCTTCGCCAACCCAACGAAACTTTTCCAATGCTTCCTTTTTCAGGAGATTAGTGAGAGGTCAAGCAATTTGCCCGTAATTCTGAATAAATCACCGGTAATAGCCAGTTAAGCCCAAAAATCCTCAGACAACTTTAGTGGACTTTGGAATAGGCCACTATAACACATTCATTATTATTGTCGAGTCCATAGAGACACCTTGAAAAGAGACCAGTCCCAAATACGCAATGGATTGCTGGCCAAATTGGCTCTTCTTCTTATTGATGACGAATTGATGAGTCTTCAATTAAGTCAAAACAAGCCGCACATGATGCAAATGATCATCCCAAGTACTACTATAAATAAGAATGTCATCAAAAAAACCAGAACACATCGTCGTAAATATGGGCGAAGGAGATCATTCATGGTGGACTGAAATGTAGCCGAAGCATTCATTAACCCAAATGGCATAATTCTGAATTCGTAGTGGCCGGGTTGGGTTCGAAAAGCTGTTTTAGGGACGTCATCTTCATGCACCCATATTTGATGATAACCGGACTTGAGATCAATCTTGGAAAAGTAGCGAGCCCCTTGCAAACTCGTCCAAAAGCTCTTGTATGACTAGAATGGGATACTTATCAGCTATGGTGGCCTTATTAAGTTCGTTGTAGTCCACGTAAAAACACCAACAGCCATCCTTCTTCCGAACCAAGAGTACCGGGCTGGAAAAGAGGCTGGTACTGGGCTGGATAATTCCTGTAGCAAGCATATCAACCACCTGCCTCTCTATTTCATCCTTTTGAGTATGCCCATATCGATATGGCCAGACACTAACTGCAGAAATTCCTGTTTTCAAAGGAATCTTGTGATCAGTAATTCGAGATGGTGGCAATGATGTAGGGTCTTGAAATAACTCCTCAAACTGTAGTAGAATTTGTTGTAAATCTAGAGCAATAGAGGTAACTGATAATTGAGAAAGGGCAAGAGCGAAATGAGGGCAAGAGCGAAATGAGGAACCTCCCAAATGATTGCCCCAAACTCGACATCTAGTAGTTTGTAAACTGATTGAGAAGAGATTGGTACCGACATTAAGGTCGGATAACCCCGAATGCAAACCTTTTCCCATTCAAAGAAAATTCCATTACGGAAGTAGCCCAGTTAGCCATAACATCGCCCAATGGTTGGAGCCAAGAGACGCCAAGAATGAGGTCAACATGGCCAAAAGGAAAAATAGAGCACTCCACAGAGATAGATGTCAAACCCAAATTGACAGTCACAGCTTGACAAAAACCACTGGTATTCTTGTGATTCCCATCGCCCAAACGGACCCCAACATGTTCAGTAGGTAGTATGGTATATCCCAAGTGAAGTGCAATATCCATAGTAAGAAAACAGTTACTAGCGCCACTTTCAATTAATAAAACAATTTCCAATTCACCAATAAAGCCTCGCAACTTCATAACATTAGCAAAAGAAGATGTACCCATGGCAAAGTAAGGACTTTCTAATTGAAGAAGTTGAGGGGTACCTGGAAGATCAGTGGGTGAATCTCCATCGGGACAATCAGAACTGAACGTTGAGGCTAAGGCGGGATCTCCATCATCGACATCTCCCAAGCTTAAGGTATTAATTGTTTAGTCCTGACACTGATGCAAGGGGTGATACGGTTGATGACACCAGAAACACAAACCCTTGGAGTGAAGATCCTGGAATTCTCATTGCGTATAACGACAGATACCCCGAGCATGTGAAACAGGTGCGCCGCTAAAACTGGGGGTAGCAGAGCTCGAAGAAACAATTGGTTTAACAGTGGGTAAGGCGGGAAGTAGGGCCTTAGGAACAGGCTGGTGATAAGGAAGCCTAGGAACGTTAAAACTGGGCTGTGTGATGGCAAGAACTTTGGGCGAAAGAGAAACAACAGGGTGGATACCCAAACCAAACCCAGTAGATTTGACATCACTGCCTGTAGACTTGGAAATAAGTTGCATCGACAACTCGTGCTCCACCTCTCGCGCAATATGCATAGTACCCTATAAATCAGACATGTCACGAGAACAGATTTAGGTACAAATATCTGTGCGCAATCCATTTAGAAAGTGTCCAATGAAGGCCTCATCAGACCACCCAACGATGTGAGAAGATTTAGCAACGAAGTCCTGTATATATTCATCCACCGTTGAAGTCTGGCACACGGTAGCTAAAAGTTCGTATGGGTTGGGCGAGAGAGCTCCTCCAAAACGAGCTAGAAGTTGCTTCTTAACCTCCTGCCAAGGCATCATACGATGACGATCCCGAAGCCAGCTAATCCAGTGGAAAGCATGGCCATCCATGCACATCAAGGCCAAGTTGACCTTGTGGTCCTCCGGTGTCTGATGGATGAGGAAATAATGTTCAGCACAACGAACCCAATTCAGGGGATCTACTCCGGTAAAGGTCGGCAGCTCCACCTTCTTTGCCGAGAGATGAAGATCTTCAATATTAATGGTTCGTGTAGTAGATTGAGACAAGAGTGGAGAGCCAGAAGGGACACCTCCAGTAACCACAGAGGAAACTCCAACAGCACCATCATCCACGGTCTTGCCACGAAGAGCCGTGATCAACGTAGATTTAATCTCATCCAATTGAGCTTCCAGCTGAGTTTTGTTATCTGCAATTTCCGAACTCATATTGAGCAGACGCTGTGCATTGAAGAGGAGTTCCTCTCCATCGATTCCATCCAAGTCTCCATACGTGCTTGAGTCATGGAAATTGGAAAGAAGAGAAGCCACGATTCACTGCACCAATTTGATGGAGTAAGGATCTACGGAAAACTCTAAAGCCACGGAGAAGAAAGGAAATAGAGAAAATAGCAAGAACACTTGCTTTCTTTTATTGAAATGAAAACAACGTTTATAGAGAGAAAAATCACCTCTGCCTAAGCTTACAGCCAAATAGAACTTCTAGATAATTCTTTCCATGGCCCACTACTCATTATTCAGCTCAATATAAAGGATAGTTACTACCTAAATTCTCGTGTGCTCGATCTGCCCAATGTTGTTACTGTTCTTGAACTTCTTTCTCCTATAAACTAGGAGTGGTTGGGCCAAGGTGCTAGTGCTAACACATGCCACATCAAAACATAATGACACTGTCATTTTTTGGAAGCTCAATATACTTACTATAGATGGCTTCAAATGAGGTTTGACTTTCCAATGTGCAAAGCAAGGATATTGTTCATAGCAACGAACAGAAGAAGACAAATTGCAAAATGAATATTGCATACACAAATTGGATACATTAGGCTATAGCAGTGAAGCAACATTTGGTGGCACAGCTTTACATATGATGATGGGAAAGGGAAGAAGAGAAATTTGAGCATAAGACCAAAGAAAAAGGTGAGCACAAGAAGAAGGGGATTGGAAAGGCCAGCTCAACCGATAGTGAAAAGAATTAGAATAAATAAAGGTAAATTTTGCTATCCAAACATGCCAATATTTCTTATTTTCTTCTACTTTAATGGTAGATGAATATGGCAGCTTATATGGTGTAAAAGTTATGTTTTTTCAATTATTGATAAGGATGAGAGAAACATATACCATATTAAACATGCCAACCAATATATACATAAATAAAGCAAGGTGTAGAACTAAAATTGGTATGAATAACTATTGGCTATTGTAGATCTATAAGGCCTTCATTACCTATACTATATGTGCCTCTTTGGTATAAATATGTGATCGCCGATGATCAACATACGTAACTCCATAACCTTTCTATTTAAGCACATTAACATTTATCTTATACGCCAACGCAATCCCCCAAAATCTATATGTTTCACCTCATGGAATTTGCAAAAACAAAGACTATTACCTAAACTCAATGCATAAAAGTAACTTTTCAAAGACTTCTTATTACTGAATGTCAAAAGTTATTCAATATTGTACTATCATAAGAAGTTGCACTAAATCACAAAGTGTAGAGCCATTCAGCATCCTCAAATGTTGCAATAAGACCTTATGTCCTTAGCTTCTCTGTACACTCATAATTATCATTTCTTTTCTCATTTCACCTTGTTAGAATAATTAGAAAAAAACAAAATGTGGAAGGAAAAAACATAAAATATGGAAAAATAAGGGTGGAAGTGTGTTTTTTTAACATATTATGTAAGTTGTATAGCCTTGTTTATATACACATGGTGTCAAAGTAAAAAAAAAAAAAGAGGAAAAGAAAAAATTGATTCGGATCTCTTAATCACAACTCTCTAACAAAAACCTACAATTATAGACTTTAATAAAGGAATGTGCACATCTACATCACTTTCCAACACTCTGCCTCAAGCTAGTGAACATATGTCATCCATTCCCAACTTGGTAACAAGGGACTGAAACATAGATTGCTCAAGCCCTTGGTAAGTATATCTACAAGTTGGGAGTTAGTGGGCACATAAGGTGTACAAATCAAACCACTATTGAGCTTTTCTTTGATAAAGTGTTTTTCCACCTTGACGTGTTTTGTTTGGCTATGTTGAATTGGATTGTGTGCAATACTTATGATAACTTTGAAAGTAAAACATCATAAAACTTGATGTGCAACATATTCATTTCACATTACAATTGGAGCCAAATTTTGATCTCACAGCTTAACTTAAGGAAGACGGGAGCCCCCATCAACTAAAAATTTTCTTGAAGGAAATAACTTATACACAGTAGACATTCTTGTCAAAGAAAGCACAACCCTAGGAGGATTCTCAACCAAGTACAGCAATGACAAACCTAATGGGACAAGAAAACAAGGATATAACTAAAAAAAACTCAATATCAAGAGATGTTGGACAAGCAGAGGGAAAGCAAATAATTTGATTTTTAAAAAGTACAAAATAAAATCTAGGGTAGTTGGAAGATCTTTAATTGTGCTGAAATCTAGGATTTTGAAGCTGAAACTTGTGAGATAAGGAATCAGTAAAGAGGACAGATGTAGGAACCACTCATAGCTATTTTATTAAAATTACAAAACTTGCCTAGGAATCAAAGACAAACAAAACTAATGGAGTCAGACATAAATTTCCACAAATCAGTTCTAGAATTTAAGAATCACTTCTAAATATCTAAGAATCACTCTGATGGGCCAAGCAAGCCAAGTAGGCCAGCAATACGGTTTGTGTATCAGAAGAAAAAGGCCAGGGGATTTCCGAGAG
>JAOTAY010000007.1:150915-174250 GCA_025629805.1 Erythroxylum baracoense | reverse complement strand
TATTTCTTATAACTTATACTCTTAAAAATCATACAATGTCCCTTTTGCCCTCCAATATAAGCCTTATGTCTTTTAACCTTAAGTGATCTTCCAATTTTGCCCTTATACATTCTTACTTCTTCAATTCAACTTACATCATGCTATACTCTAGCTTAATCTTAATTTGTCCATTTAATACTTCTAATTCCATCAATTCAAGCAATAAATCCTCCTAACATTGACATGCTAATTAAACTCCAAATAAAATGATTTATCTAGTAAGACCACAAAATTTATTCAAATCATGCTTAATAAAATTAAAAAAATTTCGAGGCCCAACATTTCTCCCCCTCTTAAAAGAATTTTGTCCTCAAAAATATTATTTAATTTATTGAAGAGTTGTGGATACTTCTCCTTCATGGTTTCCAATGGCTCCCACCTGGCCTCTTCTGCAGAATGATTTCTACACATGACTTTGACTAACTGAATTGTCTTATTCCTGAGGACCTTCTCCTTGGTGTCTAAAATATCCACTGGAATCTCCTCATAAGTCAAATCATCCCTCAACTGAACCTCAGTGGTCTGAATGATGTGGGATGGATCCGATCTATATCTCCTCAACATGGAAACATGAAAAACATCATATATCTGAGACAATTCCTGTGGCAACGCCAACCTATAAGCTAGCAGTCTAATCCTGTCAAGAATTTCATAGGGACCCACATATCTCGGGCTCAACTTACCTTTCTTCCCAAACTTTATGACTCCTTTCCAAGGAGATGTTTTAAGGAAGACTTTCTCACCAACTTCATATTCCATTTCCTTTCGATGTGCATCAATGTTGCTCTTTATTCTATCCTGAGCTGCCTTAAGCAGTTGTTTAACTAAGTTGACCTTGTCCACTGTCATCTAAAGTAACTCTGGCCCTATTAGTTTCCTTTCCCTTCCTCATCTCAGCATATCAGAGTCCTTTCCCCTTCCTCATCTCAACATATCGGAGTTCTACTTCTTCTTCCATACAGTGCTTCATAAGGGGCCATCTGAATACTCGAATGATACGAATTATTGTAAGCAAATTTGACTAATGACAAATGCTCATCCTAAGCTCCTTTGAAGTCCATCACACATGCCCTGAGCATTCCCTCAAGGGTCCGAATGGTCCTCTCAGATTGACCATTTGTCTGGGGGTGAAAAGTAGTGCCAAAATTTAACTTGGCTCCCAAAGGCTCCTATAAGCTTCCCCAGAATCTCGAAGTAAATCGAGTATCTCTGTCAGAAACTATAGAATCTGGAATCTCATGCAGTCTCACTATCTCATCAATATACCTCTTTGCCAGTATATGTAGAGAATCAGTCTGTTTAATTTCTAGAAAATAGGCTGACTTCGTCAAACGATCAACAATAACCCATATAGCATTATGCTTCCTACTAGTTTTGGGCAAACCCATCAGAAAATCCATAGTCACCCTTTGCCACTTCCACTCAGGAATGGACAATGGCCTTAACTTTCCTGAAGGTGCCTGGTGTTCAGCCTTGACTTGTTGACACATTAGACACTTACTTGCATATTCTGCTACATCCTTCTTCATGCCTTTCTACTAGAAATGTTCTTTCAAATCTTTGTACATTCTGATGCTACCTGGGTGCATAACATAAGGCGCATTATGTGCCTCGTCGAGTATCTCATCCTTTACCTCTTAGATATTTGGAATACAGAGTCGGTTGCCTACAACCATAAGTCCATCATCCCTCACTACCACTTAAGATTTCTTACCATTCTAAATTTCTTCTCGGAGTTTGTTCAATTATGCATCATGTGCTCGCAACTCCTTAATTTTCTCCCTGAGTATCGGTCTCACTCTGAAATTTGCCATAATACAATCAAGCTCCTCCTGTGTCAAACTTATCTTCAGCTTAGCCATCTCTGTCAATAACGACAAATAAATTGTTTGAACATAGGCTATTAAGGATTTCCTACTCAAGGTATCTGCCACCACATTCGCCTTTCCTAGGTGGTATTCAATCAACAAATCATAATCCTTAAGCAACTCTAACCACCTTCTTTGTCTCAAATTTAACTCTTTCTAGCTCAATAAGTACTTGAGACTTTTATGAACTGTAAAAATCCTCGTTTGAACTCCATATAAATAATGTCTCTAAATCTTTAGGGCTAAAATTACTGCTGCCAATTCCATATTATGGGTCGGATAATTCAACTCATATGGCTTCAATTGCCGCGAGGCATAAGCTATTACTTTGTCTCCCTGCATCAACACATAACCCAAACCCTTCTTTAAAGCATCACTGTAAGCTGTATAACCCTCATCTCCCATAGATAAAGTCAGAATTGGAGCACTTGTCAATATGTACTTAAGCTCCTCAAAGCTTTTCTAATATTCATCAGTCCAGATAAACCTCTGATTTTTCCTTAATAACTTGGTCATTGGAGCAGCTATCATGGAGAATCCTTTAACAAACCTTCTATAATATCCTACCAGACCTAGAAAGCTCCTGACTTTTGTAACTGTCTTTAGTGCATGCCACTTCACCACTGCTTCAAGTTTCCTTAGATCAATATGTACTCCATCCTTCCAATATCACATGCCCAAGAAAGATCACCTCGTGAAGCCAAAATTCACATTTGTTGAATTTGGCATAAAGTTCTTTCTCCCTCAATGTTTGCAACACTATCTAGAGATGTTTTTCATGTTCCTCTTCGTTTTTGGAATAAATCATAATATCATCGATAAACACTATGACAAACTAATCCAGATACTCTTTGAAGACCCTATTCATAAGATCCATGAATGCAGCTGGAGTATTAGTCAATCCAAATGGCATGACTAGGAACTCATAATGCCCATAACGGTTCCTAAAAGCTGTCTTGTTTACATCAAACTCTCTAATTTTGAGCTAATGATAGCCTGTCCTACGGTCAATTTTGGAGAAGACCTTTGCTCCTTGCAACTGGTCAATGATACTTATTCTTAATGGTCACCTTGTTGAGTCTCCGATAATCAATACACATATGCTATGTCCCATCTTCTTAACAAATAGAACAGGCGCTCCCTATGGCGATAAACTGAGCCTTAAAAACCCTTCTTTAACAGCTCTTCTAACTGTTCCTTGAGCTCCTTCAATTTAACTGGAGCCATTCTATACGGTAGTGTAGAAATAGGTACGGTACTAGGAATCAAGTCGATAGTAAACTCAATTTCCCTCACCGGTGGCAAACCAGGTAAATCTTCTGGAAACATGTCGGGAAACTCCCTCACAATTAGAAAATCTTCTAACTTCTTTTCATTCACATCAGTATCCATGACATAGGCCAATAAGGCTTCACACCCCTTTTACATCATCCTGTCAGCTAACAAAGCTGAAATCATTCTAGGTGACGGCATCCTTCTGTCTCCTCTAAAGATCAACTTCTCTCCATTGCCAAAGTTAAACTCTACCTCTTTGAGACTACAGTCTAACTTTGCATAATATTTCTCTATAGCATCCATACCCAGTATAACATCTAGACCCTTTAGCTCTAGCGGCAATAAGTCTACTACTAGTCTAGCATCCTCAATAACCAGTTCACAATCTCTATACATTTGACTTATTATCACTCTCCTCCCTAAAGGAGTGTTAACAATCAATGGATCTTCCAAAGGTACCAAATTCACACCACGTAATGTCATGCTTGCAGAAACAAATAAATGAGTGGAGCTCAAATCAATTAAGACATATACTTCAGAATTAAATAACTGAGCCATACTCGTGACAACTTTAGGCGCGACTGTAGCCTCCTCTCTTGTCATGGTAAATACCCTGGCCTGTGCCTGACCCCTTGGCCTTCCTAGAGGGATAGCCTTCCTTGCAGCCCTAGAACTGCCCACCTCAGTGACTGGCCTGGTTCCCACTATTTTTGCTCTCCCTAGGGCTTACAACTGCAACCCCTCTTTTCTTATCATCTAGGGACATTCCTTGATCATGTGTCCCTTCTCCCCACATCAGAAACATGCTCCAAGTAACTTGAAGCACTCTCCTTTGTGAAACTTCCCACAATGCTCACATTGAGGGTTCGTGTACCTGCTCCTCTCCACCCTATTATTGCCTCCCACAATTGAGGTTTGCGTTGAATCTGCACTTGATTTCTTGTTCTTAGTAGAGGCGCTGCTCCCCACCTCACTTTGAGTGTGGAAACTCCTTGTACTCCTCTCAGGCATTGGACCACTCATTCCCTTCTTGGAAGACTGCTCCCAGTTCTTCCTCTTCTTATTCACTTCATACTTGATATTCTCTAGTTTCTCAGCCTGAAGTGTAACATCTACCAACTGCTGGTAGTCACAGAAGTTATGGATCAGCACCTTCTCCTTAATCCCTAAATGAAGTCCTCCTGTAAACTTGCGACATTTTTCCTCCTCATTCATCACAATGTTGGCCGCCTATCAGGAAAGTTGAGTGAACTTCAGCTTATACTCACTCACACTCATGTCCCTCTGTGTGAGATTTAGAAACTTTCTGGCCTTCTCTTGTATATAAACCCTGGAGAGGTTCTTTTTCCTGAACATTTCTACAAAATCTCTCCATGATAACATCGGAGGCATAACCTTACTATGGGGCACTGATTCCCACTAATGCAGTGCATCCCCTTGCAACAAACTCACTGCATAATCTAATTTCTCTTCATTAAAGCACTTCATCTAAAGCAAGACTCTCTCGGTCCTCTTCAACCATGCTTCAGGCTCTTCCGGATTCGTAGTACCATTAAAATCTACAGCTCCATACTTGCGGAGCTTATCATACTGCCCACTCCTCTCCACCGAAGCTGGCATCGAAACTTGTGACCCTTAGCCCATGGCCTATGTGAAAGCCTGAGCAAAGGTTTGAAAGAACCGCAAATCCAAATTAGGCATAGGAGGAGGAGGTGGTGGCATTTCATGCTGCACAATAGGTGGAGGTGGTGGCATTTCATGCTACACAATAGGTGGAGGTGGTGGCATTTCATGCTGCACAGTAGGTGCCTCAGAATTAGGAGCAGAGTGTGTCCTCGAGTCTTGCGGGACATACGATTCATCCATACTTCCTCGGTGAGAGCCAGATCGAGTCAGAGCTCCTCGAGTTCTTTTTTGAGGTGGCATATTCACTCCTTTAATTGAAAACATTTAAAAAAACTTTTAGTTCAAGCTTCAAAAAAACACAATTTCAAATCATGTAAAATAATACAAAACAATGCATAAAGTTCATTTAAAAACAATGCATGTTCATTTCATATTTGTTAAAAACTACTCGTTCAAAGCCTAAGATATTTCTAAACCTACTCCTCATCCCGGGCCTAAACTTAGTCGCTCTGCGGAGTCTAACTCGTTCTCTGATATCGTAAGAATGTTGGCACCCGGGTCTCGGTACTTATTACGAAGCTCCCTTACCAGAGGATCAGGTAAGGAACATGTATAAGGACCCATCAGGAAAGTTCGTTGCGGCCAGCTATTGGTTTCACCATAGCAAACTTTTCTAAAACCTTTCTAGAAAAGTTCGCTGCGGCCAACTTTTGGACTTCGCCGTGGCAAACTTTTCTAAGACCTTTATGGAAAAGTTTGCCATAACTAAGTTTTGACTTCGTTGCGGCAAACTTTTTATAATCAAGCGAGAGCACCTCTCGAGAAAGGTTCGCCAAGGCAAACTTTTGGCTTCGCCGTGGCGAAACCTTCGAATAGACTCGAACCATCCAACACAAAAATAAGAACACACACACACATCTTTTTAACAGTACCCAAATTCCATCATTATCAACAATCAACAATCTCAACCAAGAAGATAAATATGTACATGATCGACAAAAAAAAACTTCTTCAAATCTTAATCTCATAGCTAAATCAAAAATAGAGTTTGAACATAGCTTTAGTGGGCATTTCAAGCCACAATACATCATGGTCCAAAAATACAGAAGTTACACAAAGTATAATTGCTCAAACTGCAACTAAAGCCTTATTTTACAAAAACTAACTTAAAATACAATATAACCATAATTCGGAGTAATGCCCTCATGCTCGATCACTTAATCTATTCCTCATTGCCTGAAAATGGGACGGAATGGGGAGGGTGAGCTTAAAGCTCTTGGGTAACAATTTTATAACCGGTAATAAGCAAAACTATTGTAAAAATTCACAATGCATCATAAAACACATATTTCCTAAATTTTTAATTTATCAAAAACTTTGTAATCAACTCAAATCATGCATTCAATAAACTTGTCAGCACATAAGCACATCGAAATGGTTTAGGAGGTCCATAAACAGAACAAGTTAACACATTCCCATGAAATGGTCCTGTATAGTAGTGAACAGAACAAACTAACACAATCCTACATAGTAGTTTTTGCATAGTCGTTAACATGAGGGAGTCCCTAAAAGAGCTCCATGCCATTTGCAGACAGGCGGGAGAAGCCTTTAGTCAAAGTGCACTTAACATACAGAATGGACCGAACCAAACCCACATAACACGTATTTCATAACTTGTAAACTTGTTGCCCCAAATGACACTTTTTCTTAAAAGTGATTTAATAAATATAGTAATCTATTTATTTCAAAAAAAGATTCATTTTCACATTCTTTTCATAAATCATCCACACAATATTCACATCCCAAGCACATAGCACTTTCGCAAAGCATTCAAAGAGCAATAAATGCACATTTATAATACAATTGAAAAGTATTTTCTTTCTTGATTTGGAAGAAACATTAATGGCTTATTATTCAATTATAAATATATAACCCACCTTGAATTCCTTGTTTAACAATTGCTCAAAGATGCCTCTCTTCTTGCTCCTCTTACCTCTCCTCTTGATTTCCTTCAATATTAGCAAAAATCCCAATTTAATTAGACTTCCAATTGAGAACTCAAAGAAATATATACACTAAAGTTGATCCTATAATACTTAAACTCGTGCATTTTTAAGCTTCATTAACCAAAACCCTTCCAAAAATCCAAAAGTTTAAGCATAAACTTACCTTGAATCTTCACCAATTATTGAGTTTCTTAGCTCAAATGGAAGCTCTAATCTTCCTCTTTCTTTTTCCCTTCTTAAGCAACTTCAAAATCACTCTTTAAGACTAAGAAAATTGGAAACCTAGCTTAGTTTTCTCTCCTTTTCTTTCTTCTCCCCCAACATTCTCTCTTCCTCTCTTCAATTTCGTTTTTCTTCTTCTTCAATTACAAGACAACACTTCTTTTCCCCTTTTTACCCTTAATGAGCCCAAAAAGCCTATTTTACCCTTCCTTATAAGCTTAAGCTCTTTTAACCTTAAGTAATATTTCGAAAATTTCCTTCAACCTTCTTATTACTTTATTGCAACTAAACCATATAATAAAACTCCTACTAACATTAACATAATAATTAACTCCAAAAACTTAATTAATCAAAACCTCATACTTCATTCAAATCATGCTTAAATAAATTTAAAAAAATCGGGGCCAACAGACAGTAAGGCTGTGATGCAGGTGGATTCTGTTTCTGGTTCTCAAAAGAAGAACCAAAGAAGAAGAAGAAGTCCAAGAAGTCAGTGGGAGTTGTAACCAAGAAGAAGGCAAAGGAGACAGCTTCAAAGGGGATGTGCTTCTGTTGCAATAAGGAAGGACATTGGAAGAGGAACGGTAAAGCTTATCAGGAGTCACTGTATCAAAAGAAGGCATTAGATGCCCCACTGTCTACTTCAGTTAAGATATTTTCATTGAGGATAATACTATTTCTGATCATAACATTTGGGTATTAGATACTGGATGTGGCTAACACATACGTGCTGATATACAGGGTCTCGGGGATAGTAGACCGCTCAAGAAGGGAGAGATGGACCTACGTGTGGGAAATGGAGTAAAAGTTGCTACATTAGCCGTGGGGACATATGTTTTGTATTTTCTTAGTGGACTAGAGTTAGTTTAGGAAAATTGCTATTATGTACCCATTGTGACTAAAAAACATTGTATCTATTTCATGTCTTAATAAAATAGGATTTCATTTAATTTTTTAAAGCAATGGTTGTTCAATTAGTTGAATCAAATGTTGAATGGTACTGTTACATTGTGCAATGGAATTTACATTATTAGATTTGTGCAATCCAATTTTAAATATCAATGACAATAAAAGACAAAAACGAGATTACTTAAAATCATCTTACTTATGGCATTGTTGACTTGGCCATATAAGTGAGGAATGCATTATTAAACTACACAAGAATGGTATCCTAGGGTCATTTGATTATGAATCATATGACACATATGAATCTTGCTTGTTAGGCAAGATGACTAAATTACCTTTTAATGGAAAAGCTGAAAGAATGAATAGGTTATTAGACCTAATACATTATGATGTATGTGGTCCGATGTCCATTCATGCCAGAGATGGTTTTGTGTACTTCATTACTTTTATTGATGATTATTCACGATATGGGTAAGTGAATCTAATAAGCTACAAGTCTGAAGCATTTAAAATGATCAAACAATTTAGACATGAAGTAGAGAAGTAACTCGGTAGAAGTATTAAGACACTTCGATCAGATCAAGGTGGTGAATACTTAAATGAGGAATTTCTAACTTATCTTAGAGATAATGGGATAACATCCTGGTGGACTCCACCTTACACACCATAACATAATGGTGTAGCTGAAAGGAGAAACTAAACATTGTTAGACATAGTAAGGTTGATGACGGGCTTAGCAAATCTATCGAAATCTTTTTTGGGTTATGCACTCAAGACTGCTGTTTATGTGACAAACAGAGTCCCTTCAAATGCAGTTGAAGTTACTCCACATAGAGTCGCTTCGGCTTATATGAAGCGAATTCAATTAGACAAGCTTGAAGCGAAATCTGATAAACGTCTATTTATAGGATATCCTAAGGAAACAATTGAATATCAGATCTATAATGCTTTAGAGCAAAAGGTGTTTGTCTCAAAGCATGTTGTCTTTTTAGAGAAAGAGTTTCTTCTAAGAGCAGATAGTGGGAGCAAAGTTAAAATTGATGAATCGAAATTGTTATTCACATAAATGAGACAATAGTTGAACCTTCTGACACACAAAATATTTGTAGGTCAAGTAGGATACGTAATGTTCCAAAGATATATAGATTTCTTGTAAGCGAACAGAATGACATATTGCTCATAAAGGATGATGAACCTACTAACTATGAAGAAGCTCTGAAGAGTTTAGAATCTGAAAAATGGCTTCAAGCCATGAAGTCCAAAATGGATTCCATCCAAGTATGGACTTTGGTTGAGCCACCTGAAGGGTTAAAACCCATAAGGTGCAAGTGGATTTTCAAGAAGAAAATCAACATAGAAGGTAATGTAATTACCTATAAAGCGAGGTTAGTCACTAAAGGTTATCGTCAAAGATAAGAAGTTGACTATGACAAGACATTTAGCCCCGTAGCTATGCTTAAATCCATTAGAATACTCATAGTCATTAATGCTCATTATGATTATGAAATATGGCAGATGGATGTAAAGATGGCTTTCCTAAATGGAAACCTAGTTGAGGATGTATATATGATACAACCTAAGGGCTTCGTATCTAGAGAAGGCAAAAAGGTATGGAAGCTTCAAAAATCTATTTATGGATTGAAGCAAGCATCTAGGAGTTGGAACATCCAATTTGATGAGATAATTAAAGAGTTTGTTTTCTCACATAATCCTAATGAACCTTGTGTGTATAAGAAGGTTAGTGGGAGTGCAATCATATTCCTTGTGTTATATGTGAAAGACATATTACTTATAAGAAATGATGTCTCAAGTTTGCAATCAGTCAAAGTTTGGTTGTCCCATAATTTTTCCATGAAAGACATTAGAGAAACAACTTATATATTAGGAATAAAGATCTATAGAGATAGATCAAGGAAGTTGCTAGGTCTTTCACAGTCAACGTACATAGACAAAGTGATAAATACGTTTAGCATGGAGTAGTCTAAGAGAGGGTTTCTTCCCATGACTCATGGGATAAAACCCTTTAAATCTATGTGTCCTAAGACATAAGATGAGAGGACTCGCATGATTGTAATCTCGTATGCTTCAGTAGTAGGATCAGTCATATATGTTATGTTATGTACAAGACTCGATATATCATATGCTCTAAATGTTATGAGCAGATATCAATCAGATCATGATGAGGGTCACTAGGTGGCTTTCAAGAATATCCTACAGTACTTGAGAAGGACTAAGGATGTATTTTTGATATATGGAAATTGAGATCTTTCACAGTGGAGCGGTCGGTTGGAAAAGTTCCAAACGAGAGACGACTGCAGATTCGACGACCAAGTCAGAGTACATTGCAATTACAGAAGCAGCAAAAGAAGTTGTTTGGATTAAGAAGTTTGTCATGGAACTTAGAGTCATTCCTAGTATAGTAAACCCAATATTGTTGTACTGTGACAACAATGCGACTATTGCGCAAGCCAAGGAACCAGGGTCTCATCAGAGGTCCAAGCGAGTACTCAAGAGATATCACTTGATCAGGGAGATAATTGATAGAGGTGATGTGAAGATAGAGAGAGTGCCCACAGATATGAACATCGCTGATCCTTTCACTAAGTCACTTCCTCAAGCCAAATTTGATTCTTGTGTACTCACCTGTGGTATTAGATACAAAGGCAATTGGCTTTAGTGCAAGTGGGAGATTGTTAGAGTAGTGTTCTAAAGGCAATCACCTTTAGCACTTTTGTACAAACTTCATTTTGATTAATAAAGCAAAAGGCATTTTTCATTAATTTGATATTCATTTATATATGAATTGATATTGATCTTAAATTGAATTAATGAAGTCCATGATACAAAACATAGCATTAAGGAAATCATGATGAGATCATGATAATGAGATTCCTATCATGTGCAATTATGTTAGTATCTAAATAATCTCTAGCCATAGGATTAATAAGATAGGACATTATTAATCTAGATAGACTACTCCTTGATTTGATCAAGCAGTGGATCTTATAAACTGTAAGCATGAGATGTTTAAAGTTAACATGTGGATGCTTACTAAGAGTAGTAAGTACATCAGATGACCCTCTATAAGATTAACATATGGATGATCTATCGAATGTCAATGATTAATCTCATCATAGCAATGGTGCAAATATCTTTAGACTTGAAGTACTCAAGGATATCTTAGATATGAATCTTGTGTTTTGACATCATTCCTTGTTACCTCAAGACGAGATCGCTCTTAGGGTGGTGATTGGGTACAGCTATTTGTATTCGAAGGTAATTAGGTAGCCAACAAAGGATTCACCACTCCTGATAGAAGGAGATGATATCCACGGCCTCTTGTCGGGGTTATTACTCAAGAGTCTCTAGCCAAAGCAATTATGTTTCATAAAGAGTCTTTAATGAAACATAGAGTAATGAGATCCCAAGACAAGAACTAAAATCACTTGAACTAGTTGTAACGTAGTCAGTCTAGTGGGAGTTGACACATAGCCCATACTCTGAACCAAGTGGGATATAGTATGGTGAAAGTAAGAATTGCATGGTAATTGTCTATGAAAAGGTTCATAAGTTGGATAATTAACTATCGAAGAGTTCATGTGTTAATATACTAATATTCCGACAAATTGGCATCATGAAACCCTTCATGATTTGATTGAATTAAGAGTTAATTCAAGTACCTAAAATAATCAGGAACCTAAGGGTCACATATATAAAAGATCGGATGAAAAACAAAGTGTGTATGGCCATTTTAAGCAGGCCACGATTGTGGCCGAAGGCAAGACATGCCACGAAATGATATATAAGTGAGTTCTTCACTTATGTACACGAGCTTCTTCCACTTCTTATACACACAAGAGATAGCATAAGGGCTCTAGAAGAGTTTTAGAGTGAGAGTGAGGTGTCTTGAGTCTTGTTCTTGCAATTCATGCAATTATTGCATGAATCAAAGTGCGTCCAACAAGATTCTTAAGCTATCTTCTATCATCTTAAGCATCTACTAAAACTCATCTAGTTTGGTGCTCAAAACATCCTTATACGTTGTTTCTTCATCTTTATTGCATTTTCTTAGGTGATCAAGGAAGGGTTTGGTGTTTGCAATAACCCAAACAAGGAGAAGAAAAGAGAAAAGAGGAGAAACAAAGGTAAAAATGTTTTTATATTTCATATTTTTTACATATCTTTGCATAAATGTATAATCTTGTGATTTTCGGGTTGTCATGGTGTCGAAATCTTGATTCTGACACTTTTATTGCATATACATGCATGTGATGCATGCAACTATGGCTAACCCAATAATATTATATGGGTCTATCAAAAGTAGTCTCTACCAATTAGGAGGAAGGTTGTGTACATTAGACCTCTTTACCGATTATATAGTTCTTTGTTTATGTGAATAAATGAAGACTTGTTCCCACAATTGGCAATTGTTATTGTCCATTAAATTTGATTTATTCCTATTATTAGAAGTAAAAAATAAGTTGAAAATTGTAGAAAATTGTTTGGTATTAACATCAAAAGTAGTAATAGGGGTGTTCCTGGATATAATAATAACTTCAGGAATTAGGACTAACGAATTCCAAGGATCCAACAGAAGGTAGAGATCTCAGAGAGAAATCATCGAACATAATTTACACAAGTTTACAAATAGAGAAATGAACCTCAAATTCCTAATTCTCAACATAGGTAACTCAGATTTGTGGTACTACATCGGATGCTACCATCTTGATTCTTGATATTGGTAACTGGAAAGACATCTTATAATCCAATAACCTTAAATCAAGCTGAAAAAAGATGGCTTCAGTGACAAAGATCCATTGTCAAGATTAAGAAAAACAAACCAACATTAATGGAGAAGTCAACTTCAAAAAAATCAATTCATGAGAAACATGTTTTCTCTTAAGAAAGCATTACAGATCCTAACCACAAAAGATGAAAGGCAGAAACTAGTAGTCAAAAGTGTGGTAACACTTAAGTGAATCCTAGATTTCATAGGAAATTAGCTGGTTTCTGAGAGCTAACAAGAAAATTCCCATGAGTTCATTATGATTGGGGACATTCCTATTTAGGTTTTATATATTGCATCACCAATAAAGCTTCCAACATCATTTGGTAAATCCAGTACAAAGATGGCAGAATTTTGTCCTAAGAAATATGAATGCAAGGTGTCAGTGCTAGTAAGCGGACCAAGAATTCCTAAAAAGGTGGTTTTAGAAAAACCATACACATCATATAGGGCTTTTATATATTAAGGTCCATCTCAATAAAGACCAACCTTAAAAGTCTTGGTAGATAATGGATCAGTAATAAACATTATGCTAACTAAAATGATGATAATTTTAGGAAAAGATGATGTTGATGTGATCCCGACCAAAGTATATCTTATAACATTCAACGGTAAAAATACTAGGACATACGGAATTCTCCCCATGAATATTACAGTAGGAAGGAAGACTTTATTGACTATATTGTTTATTATTGACACATAAACCAGTTACCAAGTCTTAAGGGGGTGAGATTAGATCCACTCCAATTATTGCATTCCATCGTTTTTACATCAACTTTTACTTTTATGGAGAGAAAATGAGGTAGAAATCATTTTGGGATGATTTGCAACCATTTTATACTAAAGTTGATGTGATGGAGGCAAGATTCTACAAAGATCATATAAAGCTAGTGCAAATTTAGAATTTGTACTAAAAGAAGGAAAAATAATAAAAGATGAAAACAGATGCTGAAAAATTCATAAAAACATTCTCCATTATGCCAACTCCTAGGTGGATTAAGGTTACTATTATAGAGGAATTCAATGAGTGAATTCTCATAAGAAGAATGGGAGGTAGCTACAGCCATAGAAATCAAGTATAAAATGCAACAAAATTTGGAGAATATAAAAGAAATAAATGAATGTGATAATGCAGAACTGGTTTTTGAAGTATATAGTGTATCATAAATTATTAATGATGGTAAACAAGAATTGAAACCCACTTTAAAGAAGTTTGATGATTGCAAAGGTCCAAATCAAGAATCATTGAAAGATGTAAATTTAAGTGATTCAGGGGAAATCCATAGTCTTCATTAACAAATACTTGGATACAAAGACAAATTTAGAACAAGTAGAACTGATATGTTTTTAATTGATTATATAATTATTCCATAAAACTTAGCGATTAATGACATGAAATTGTTTAAAATACTCACTTTGACTCATATGTGATTTTAGGCATAATTCAGAAGAAAAGAAGTTAAAGTGAGTCGAAAGCACGATATTTAGGCCATTTTTCGAAAATTAATACTCACTTATGTTCATGGAGTAAGAAGAAGAAAATTAGAGCGAGAGAAGTAAATAAAAATGAAAACACAAAGAAAAAGAATTAAAGTTGCTCATGGCATGTAGCTGGAAAAATAAAGAAGTAGAAAATATATACATGTCATGCATATTTTAACATAAATTTAAATGAGCAATGCTTGCAACAGATGGCAATGCAAGGTGGAGCAAAAGGCAAAAATGACAAAAGCAAGATGAAGAAAGCACAACAAATGGCCATGAGACAAAATACAAAGCATGCATCAATCGATGAGCTAAACGACAACATGAATTAAATGGTGAGTAGATGACCAAAACACTGCAGCAGTTGGAGTTTACGTTAACGCAAACAAGTCTGTGTTTCACGTGGATGTGTGTAAATGCAAACAACGTCTGCGTTTCAATAGGTTGTTTGCTTTTAATAAAGAGGAGTGAACAATAGGGTGAACAAGAAACTAATTAGAAAAATCAGAATAGTGGCGAGAGTGAAGGGTTAAGGCTAGGACATTTTTGGAAGGGGCTGAAGCATTTTCTTGGGAGAGCATGAAGAGGGCTACGGAAGCTCTCAACCAGGAGAGACCCATGGAGGACTAGTCATCCCGATGTCAGTTTAGAGGTGACATTGATGTCAATGACTCGAGTTAAGTGTATTTCCCTGTTTTTGTTGTTCTATTCTCTCTTTAGAAATTGATTGTGTTATCCTATGTTAATTGATTTGGATTTTGTGTATGGATAATTATATTCTCGTTTTTTTCGATTATTTATGTGTGAACCCATTGGGTATTGTGAAAAGATGATTTGAATGCATTCAATGGATCGTTTATTTACAAACTCATTGCTAGAATTTCAATATTATTCGTAATTGTTTTATTTGAAATTTATGTGTACCGACTAATGATTTGTAGTCCTTAGGGATAACATAACTTAGTTAAATGAAGCATCGTATGTTGTTGTTGCCTTGATTAATCGATTTTCCTAATTCGTAATGCTACTGCCTAATTGAATCTAGAGATCGGATCCTAGGTTATTTAATGATAGGTTTAATTAACAATCGTATCTTGATTAAACACTACCTAAGGAAAAACTCGGGTTAATTATTAACCCATTATTAATAGTCTCTAGGAGAGGTTTAAGAAGAATAAGTCATGGAAAAATGTTCAATTACGGTGTAGGTTGAGATTCACCCAAAGAACCGAATTCCTAACAAATTCATTGCTTTCTTCATTTTTGGTATGTTTTCATTAAGTTAGTTTTATTTTATTTTCTTATTTCTAAAACCAAAACCCCCTAAACCTATACATCTATTATTTTTATTTTAATAACTTTACGCATACTCTCTGTGGGATCGACCTAGACTCACCACTGCTATAGTAGCAATCTAGTTTAGTTTGACTAGTGTGATGATGGGTTGTCAATTTTGGTAACGTTACCGAGGAGTGTGGTGTTTTAGTTTTTGTTTGTGATTTTAATTGGTGTTTTGTACATATTTGTTTTTAATTAGTTTCTTTTTAGTCACTTCTTGATCTTTTCACTTTTTGATTGGTATTTGTGTGGAAAAAAGGACATGGATAGAAGTAATTTCTTTTATAACTCTCATTCTCAATCCTATAATCAAGGTTAGACTAATCAACCTAACTTTGGTTATGGATGGGATAACCATCATAATTACTTCTATGATATTTTGCAGGACACACCATAATTCCCATGTGGACCAAAAGCTTTTTTTCACAACTCAGGTATGCCTCTAGACGACTATATCATGACCTGTAATACTAGCCATATTCAATTTCAAAGGGTATACAACAGCTTCAAGAGAGTATGCAATAACTTCAACAGAATACCCTACAACTCTAGCTGGATGAAAGGCAATCTTGGTCTAGTTTCCAAGATGTGGAGAGCCAACAAAACTCAGTTACATCTCTGGAAGAATTGATGAATGTTGTGATTGCTAACAGTCTCTAATTTCAATACAGCCTACAATAGTAGTTCCAACAGTTCGAGCAGGAAATAAGGCATATAATGTCTAAAAACTAGAACTTGTTAAGCCAAATGTGTGAAATGGCAGTGAGGATCGAACACCTAGAATCACAATGGAAGAGGAGCTGTCATATCAACCCAAGGCATACCTTATGGACATAAATGCAAAAATCTTACAAAGTGATGAAGAGCTTAAGAACCTTGAGTGTAATACTCAAGGAGTTGCTTGTATGGAAGAAGTAGAGGAGGAGCTCGAAGTAGAAAAGACATATCTTTTAACTCAGAGGTAAGTAAGGAGTTCATAATTATGGTTGAGAATGACTCTTTACTTTTATCTAGCAGGTTGGAGAAAGTGAATGGAGAAGAAAAAGGTGAAGAGACATTTAAGATATTTCCAATATGCGAGAACTCAGTAGAGATCGAGAGTTTGAGAATAGGGAAGACGCTGAATATGACGGATCATCAACTGAGACCCTATCCTAAAGAACCTTATGTGGATGAGCCATATGTAACACCTAAAGATGATAATTTTATCATGTGAGGAGGAAACATGGAGTCGAGCCAGCGACCCTAAACAAAGGCGCTTCTTAGGAGGCAACCAATGGGAAGTAAAATTCTTTTCTTTACATTTCTGCTTTTCTTTTTTTATGCATATGTGTTTTTAAATTTGTTTGTTTTAATTGTTTTAAAATTTCAATCAAAATGAGAGAAAGAATAAAATAACAAACCAAACATTTTCTTTTTTCTGTTGATTCTAGGATTATATAGTTATGATTAAAGTATGAATTGACTAGAGAATTTCGTAGCAACTTTAGCATGTACTTTTACCCTTATGATTGGTCGATGTGTATTATCTTTAGAGGAGTCGTGACTAGTAGTTGACAAAGCTGGTGAGATTTTGAGCCTTATTAGATTGACACATTCATATCAGTCTCATTGTCTTTTGGTAATGTGTGACCTTCATGACATGTACATCCTGATTTTGCCTTGAATTTCTATTCGAGACCATATTTTTATCATATGCATTAACATGGTTATGATTAGGCATTCTTTGTCTTTTCAAACTACATTAGCCAAATAGCCTATCCACTATATGATTTTCCTTTTTGATAGGCCCCCTTGAGCTTTACTTCCTATTTCTCTGTGTATTAGCCACATTGCATTCTTTAACCTAACCAAATCTACTTCCCAAGCCTTAAAGTTAGTGGAACATTTGTTAATTGTTGAGTTTGTGGATATACAAAAGTATAAGTATGGGGGTATGCATATATGTGGGTTGGTTATAATGTTGGGACGTTATTTTATGCCTTATCATTGAAATTCCCATGTTGATATAGTTTATTTTAATTTTTATAAGAGAAAAGAAAAGAAAAAGAGAAAGAAAGAGAAAGAAGAAGAAGAATGTTAAAATAAATGTATCAAGGAGGAAGTGTATATGTGGTTTGCAAGGTTATTCATACTTAATGTAGAAGCAAATCCTAAGTGCCACGATTGTGGCCTATACAACAGTAGATGCAGACCGGCTTCTAAAACTTAACTTTACAGGGTTATTTTAGACTTTTTGGACTCAAGTAAAATCTAGTTTTTTTTAACCCTAAATAGAAAAGAATACAGAGGAAAGAGAGGAACCTTAATTTTCATGCCTCCTTTTTGCTACATTGGGAAAGATCCAAAGAAGAGGGAGAAGGAAGAGAGAGAAGAAGAGAAAGAAGAAGGTGAAGCTTCAACTGCTTCAACCTCCAATCCTCCAAGTTACTTTCTTTTTGTCCATCTTTATTTCATGTATTTGATGTATAAGATGGGATTGTTGATGGTGAATCTTAGGTTAAGGAAGTTCTAAATTTTCTTTAGGGATTTGTTCTGAATTTAACGTTAATCTAATTATTTTGTGTTAATGCATTTGGGTGTTGTGATTATTTTTTATAATTGCATGCTTCAATAATAGATTGAGAAAGTGAACCGAATGCAAAATGATTGGGTTGGTTAATAAGAGTTAAATAACCTAATAAACCACTCAAATAATCAAATTAGTAATTATATGGACAAAAATCTCATATAAGGACTCAATTGTTTAATAGAATGCTTAAGATCTGATTAGGATGTGGGTTGATTGTTAATCGAGATATTTCATGTTCAATAATATGACTTAATTAGGGTTTATTAATTAGGGCCTAGTAATTATAACTCGAGACATCGTAATCCAGGTTTTGATAGTCTAGAACTAACACCATATTAAGACAAAAGCGACTAAGATAGCATTAATGATAGGATAACTCTCCTCTCCCATAATTTGTTAATTTTCCTTGGTTGAATTTCAGTTGTTAATTGGTGATGAGCAATTTTGATTTCTTGTGTGTTGACTTTACAATTTAATTTTCAATCAATCCATATTCACGAATTTTTTTTTTGTTGAGTTCTTATTTTCTTTTTAATAATCCTTTTAGGCTAAGGATAACTTAGAATTAGATTAGTTCACCAACTCCTTGAGGGGTCGACACCTCATATACTACATTATGACCTATTCACTTACGGTATATTGAGGGTTTTATAAGATTAAAACTTGCTTAACAAGTTTTTGGCACCGTTTCCAGGGAGTTAATACGATTAGTTTAATTCTTTTAGCCTAAGGAGTTTTCGTCAGTCTTGTGTTTGTGTAATTGTATGATCACAAGAGTTACTAGGAGTTCGAGTTGGATAGCCAAAACTTTAGAACTTGACATTGATCAGTTAGAGTGAGCAATCCGAAGAGCTAGACGTGAAGACGAAGTGAATACCGAAGCAACCATCATGGCTGAGGAATTTCATTAAGAGTTTCAGTAAGGAGGAAACCAAAGGAACCAACCATGGACCCTTATGGATTTCATGAGACTGGGGTTCAATGTGACCAATCAAGGTGTTGCTAGACCACCTATTCAAGCATCTTTGTTTGAAATAAAACTAGCTTTATTAAACATGCTGCAAACTAATGTTCAATTTTACATGCTGACTAATAAGGATCCTAATGCTCATATAGTCAACTTCTTAGAAATATATGATACTTTATGATATTATGGGATGTCGAAAGATGTCGTTAAGATGAGACTCTTCGTTTTCACACTAAGAGATAGACTTAAGGTATGATATCACTCACTAAGCCCTGCGAATTTTACAACTTGGGAATAATTAGTGCGAGCGTTCTTAGATAAGTACTTCTCCCTCATGAAGACCACAAAAATAATCAAGTAAATTATAAACTTTTAACAAATTGATGGGGAGTCACTTTATGAGGCTTTGGGAAAGGTACAAAGATTTGCAAAGGAGGTGCCCTCACCATAACCTACCTAAGGAGTTCCTTTTGCAAACGTTCTACAATGGAGTAAACCCACCTACCCAAGGCACCATTGACGCAACAACAGGAGCACCTTTGATGAGGAGGATGGTGGATGAAGTGAAAGAGTTATTGGAGGAATTGGCTAGCAACAGTTGTCTTTAGACAATGGATAGGAGCAGACAACCCACAATCCTTTGCAAGCAAAAGGGAACTTTAGTTGTCAACCCAATTACGAAAATGCAAGCAAAGATTGATAATTTGACTCGACAGCTAAACATTATAAAAAGCCTCTTCTTTAGCTCATGTGAAAGTTATTCAAAAAAGATGCGAGTTATGTGGATAGGATAACCACGACACTTTTTACTATTTTCTAATGAAAGTCATGAATTAGAATAGGTCAATTATATGCAAGCGCAATTGGAGAGAGGAGGGGAAATAACCCTTACTCCAACACATATATAACCCTAGGTGAAAGAATCACTCAAACTTCTCTTGGACGAACAATGTAGGAGGTCAATTCTAACGTCAAGGGCCACCTAGTTCCTATAGGAGAAACCATATTCAATGGACTCTAAGCTAGATAAGATTTTGGAAAAGAATAGGGGCATGAAAGACGCTCATAAGAGGCTAGAAGGAAATTTTGAACAAGTGACAAAGAATCACGCCTCCTTCATACATAATTTAGAAGTCCAATGAGCCAGTCTAAAGGAGAGATTAATGGTGATCACCTAGCCTATTAAGATAAGCTCAATCAAGTTAAAGACAATAAAGAAGAAGGAAAGTGAGAGACCAATACCTTACAGGTTAAATATAACCTGATTGAAATCAAGAGGTATCAACCTCATATTCCATATCCTATTCACACAATAAGGAAATCAAAGGAAGCTGAACTGAATGAAGTTTTGGATATAATAGAGCAATTAAAGGTACGACTCGCTCTGACCAAATCTATAAAAGGGAAGTTAGAGAATGAACTGCTACACACAAAGAACTCCATTTAAGTGATAACACTACTACAAAAACAAGATGATCAGGGAGATTTCTACATCCCATCCATTATTAGTAGTGTTAGAATAGATAATGAATTTGCAAATCTAGGAGCTAGCATAAGTATGATGCCTTATAACTTGGATGCATGTTCAAATGACCGATATATCATTCCGTCATTCGAGAGGTATGGTTAAGAATGTTTTGGTTAGAGTAGACAAGTTCACCTTCCCCACAGGTTTTGTAATCTTGAACATAGAAGCAGATATGGAGACACCTACTATCCTAGGGAGACCATTTTTAGCCACCTCTTGGTCTATCAAAGACGGTGACGGGTGTGAATTGACTTTGAGAGTGGGGGATGACAAAGTGTTATTTAAAGTGTATAAGATTAAAAGCAATTCTCTCAAATTTATGGAGGCTATAAAGAGCAATGAATCTTATAAGCAAGTTAGGCAAGTTATCCTTGTAAGAACTCATTAGAGCAAACTCCAATCTAGCAAAGGACTCAAAAGAAGAAAAAATTGAAAAAGAAAGCTGGTAAGAAGTATAGTCTAGTAGCTCGGGTGAAATTTATGAAAGTTCTAATAGCGCTACCATCACATGACCTATTCGAACCACCATGAGCCAACAAAGAATGTCGAACTAGTGATGATAAACAAAGTGCTACATGGGATGCAACCCATGATTTTCAATTCTTAGTTGTTCATCTTTTCTATTAGAGTAGGATTCTAATTTTGTTTGTGTGTGCTTTAATTGAGTGAACACCTGGAAGAGATCAAACATGAGTAGGACCTAAGAATTTTTATTTTACTCTTTTTCAGTATGAATGAGAACGTAAGGAAAATAATGAGGTGGTAATGTAATTGTAAGGTATGGAGGGACCTCGCGAATGAAAGGAGGAAATAGAAGCGAAATTATAAAAGAGTGTAAAATTTTGCAGGGCCACAATAGTGGCTTGCAACGGGGCAGATGAGGAATGCGTGAATTTATTGATTTTTCTCCTAATTTTACCCTTCCTACCCCCTCTTCACCTATATAGTTACATTCACCCTCATTTTTCCTATACATCTTATTCTTTAACTCTCACTCTAAAGTCAAGAAGCCAATTCCCTCTCACTTCTCTCTATAATCATCCTTAAGGTCTTTATTTCTCTCTCTATTCCTCACTCCTCCCATTCTAAAGGGACCGCATATTAAGCAAACGATTAAGCAAACTCAATCAAAAGGCAAAGCCTAAGCATCAGGTCGTGGACAAAGAAACAAAGCGCGGATTACGAAGCACCTTTTCAGATCTTCTTAGACGAGGAAGGTAACTGGTTTTACACCATTAGTTTAAGAAAAATTGATGTGCCTAGATACTTAGATTTTGAGACATTAGAAATAATTGGTTTGAGAGAACAAGGTTGAAATTTTAGGAGGAAGAATTCACTAGGACAAATTCATGTGATTTAATTAAGTTGTTTATGAAGAACTAAGCCTAGAATTCTTCAACTCCCTTCATTATAAGCTAGCTAACCCTAGGTTTCTATGGTTTTAGTTGCAGGGTCAACCATTTGAGTTGGAATATAAAACTTTGTGCAAAATCGGGGAATTCCCATAGATCGACATGAGGGATTTCGTGCCACACGTTACTAGAACTAATTGACTAGGATGGATAAGTTCGACTCTAAGAATGCCCATAACAACATCATTTGTAGTCCCAAACATGTGTTATTACACAAGTTTATGTGTCAAACTATGTTTGATAAACTCGAAAGTAGCAAGTGTTCAGTTAAAATACTTTTCTCTTTGTGGTGCGTAGATCATAGTGTCCAAGTTTGCACCTCCACCCACATTTTGAACACTATTATTGCTACTCCGAAAAAAGAAGCAATAATTTAGGCATGAGATATTTGGTTACAATTATTGTGGATTATTTTGGTGTAAATTATGATGGATTAATTGTCTATTGTCTTGATTTCCTTAGCACTCATCATTTGACAAGAACCGAAATCTTAAAGTCCCATAATATGAAACTTTAAGATATTGGTGCAAAATCTTATGTGAAGAATAAGGTTGGACAGGCTAGTTTGAGTGCGATGCCACCACATGAAGAAGAGGAGGAGTCAAGGAAGAGGCAGCTAGATGGGAAAAGGTGCTCAACGCCATCATAGAGACTAACAAGGTGGTTTTAGAAAATGCCAAGGTGTTTAATATGTGTTTAATTGTTGATACATTTAATCGTTTATACTTAGCAATTAATGATACGAGATACTCACTTTAATTCATATAGGATTTTAGGTACAATTTAGAAGCAAAGATATTATAGTGAGTTGAAAGCACTACATTTGGGCCGTTTTCTGAAGTTTAATTTTTACTTGTCTTCATGGAGCAAGAAGAAGAAAATTAAAAGGGAAGGAGAAAAAACGAAATGTGAATTTAATGGAGTGATGGCTGGATGATGAAAGGTGGACAAGTAAGGAGTGAAACGACAACACATTAAGGAGCATCAGATGAACAAAACTTAGCCAATTGTAATTGGGAAAAGTTGTGTTAAACGCAATGCATATGCTTTCAACACAATGCATACGTTTGCGTTTTATATTGAACGCAAGCGTATGCGTTCAATGCAACGCATATACTGCGTTTAATGCCTAGGTTTTTAAAGTTAGATGAACAATGATGGTGGCCAAGAACCAAGTTAAATTGTCACATCAAGAACAGTGCGAGAGAGGGTTCTAGGCAGCAAGGAAGATGTTGGACCCCACACCCCGCCCTTAGGTCGGCGGCGTGTGTTTGCGGGACATACCGCGGCATCCAACCTTACTCA
>JAOTAY010000007.1:138073-150815 GCA_025629805.1 Erythroxylum baracoense | reverse complement strand
TAGCCACCTCCTAGTCTATCATAAACGTTGACGGGGGTAAATTGACTTTGAGAATAGAGATGACAAAGTGTCATTTAAACTGTTTAAGATTAAAAGCAATTCTCTCAAATCTGTGGATGCTATAAAGAGCGATGAATTTTGTAAAGAAGTTGGGCAAGGTTATCCTTGTAAGAACTCATTAGAGCAATCTCCAATTCGAAAAAAGAGTCGAAAGAAGAAAAAAATGAAAAAGAAAGGTGGTAAGAAGCATAGTATGGAAGCTCGAGTGTAATTTATGAAATTTGTAATGGCGCTACCATCACATGACCAATTTGAACCACCATATGCCAAAAAAGAATGTTGAGCTAGCGATGTAAACAAAATGCTGCATGGGAGGCAACTCGTGATTTTTGATCAGGTGTTAGATGTGTGTAAGTTTTAATAAATACCCTTGATAATATGCAAGCGCACGGTTCGTTCACATAACACCTAAGGTACCATTCCCACGAGGAGAGATAATCTAATCCTAAAATCTAAGGCCAGAACAAATTGCAGAAATTCAAAAAGTAACGAAATTAAAACAAGAATTCAGTTTAATCAATAAAATTAAATTAGAAATCAATCACGAAAATATTAATAATTTAGCAGTTGCAACAGACACCCAAGAATCAACCTAAGTGAATTACCAATTGAAAGAAAGGGAATTTTACCTATCGGAATTTTACCTATCCTTAATGCTAACCTAATTGATTATGAATTATCCAGATTGTTGGTTTTAGATGATCCTAGAGTTGATTAATCTCTTTCGAGTTATAACCATTAACCCTAAATTATAAACCCTAATTATATTACGGAAATTGCAATCTCTCGATTAACAACCTATCCAAACCTTAATTAGCTCTGAAGTTATCTAATAAACTATCAGAAACCTATACAAGATCTCTCTTCGCATAATTTACCAATTTTAGTTAATTCTTGTTATATTAAATCACCTAACTCGCGTTAGCCCAATTTAATTATTTTTCATTTGATTCACCCTCTCAATTTATTATCAAATTATTAATTAAACCACAACGAATCTAATAACACATAAACAACCAAATTTCATTAATTCAAAGACATAACCCCGAAAGTGAGTTTAGAACATCTCAACATTCAAAATCCTATCATCAAATTGTTATTCCCAATTCTATACAATAATAAAAATGGAAAATACACAGGAAATAATATCTAGAAGGATGATGGGAGGCAGCGACATCGGGAAACTCCTTATTTGGAAAGTACATCGAGTTAGCTTCTTCTCCACTTCTCTCTTCCTTCTTCTCTTTCTCAATCTCTCGATGAATTCTCTCTGGGGTTTCTTCAAGGTGGTTGCTGTCAAAAGCTTCTTTTATTTTATTTTGTTGTTCTTTAATTAGTCTTTTATGTTTTGGGTAACCCTAGGGTTTTTTAGGGTTTGAGAGGTCTAAAAATCCCTCAAAACATAAAGTTTGTAAGTGTCTGCACATTTACCCAAGCCATGATTGTGGCCTACTTTTAAGCCTTATTTCAAGATCATGGGTCGTTGTTTCAGCCCAAATGTCTTTCGAAACTCCTCCGTTCTTTGATATTGACCCTAAAACACTAGCAAACACATTAAGGTACCTCAAAAACATAATATTTAAGCTCAAAAACTTGTACTAACCCATAAAACACTTTAAACACAAATAATTAACAAACTAACACAATTCTAACCTAAACACATACTAAATGATCGGATCTAGCCCTAAAACACGATGCAATTTACACTTATCAATTTTCAATTCTTAGTTATTCATCTTTATATTAGAGTAGGTTTCTAATTCTATTTATGTTTGCTTTTGAATTGATTGAACACCTGAAAGAGATCAAGCATGAGTAGGACTTGGCAATTCTTATTTTGCTCCTTTTCAATATGAATAAGAATAGTTTGGTAAGGAAAACAATAAGGTAGTAATGTAATTATAAGGTGCGGAGGGACCTCAGGATTGAATGGAGGAAAAAGAAGTGAAATTGGAAAAGAGTACAGAATTTTAAAGGGCCACGATCATGGCCTACGGCTGGGCAAGTCAGGAACATGCAAATTTATGAAATTTTCCCAAATTTCTCCCCTTAGCCCCTTCTAGCCCCTCCTAACCTATATATTTACATTAACCCTCTTTTTCCTATACATCTCATTCTTTAACTCTCTCTCTAAAGTCAAGAAGCCAATACCCTCTCACTTCTCTCTACAACCATCTTTAAGGCCATTATTTCTCTCTATTCGTCATACCTCTCATTCCAGTGGGGCCGCTTATTAAGCAAATAGTCAAGCAAATTCAATTGAAGGGAAAAGTCTAACTGTCGGGCCGTGGACAAAGAAACAGGGTGAAGAATTACGGAGCACCTTTCCAGATCTTCTTAGATGAGGAAGATAATTGATTTCACACCCTTAGTTTAAGAAAAATTGTTGTGCTTAGATACTTAGATTTTGAGACATTAGAAACGATTTGTTTGAGAGAAAATGTTGAAAATCTAGGAGGAAGGATTCACTATGACAAATTCATGTATTTTAATTATGTTGTTTATGAAGAACTAACCTTAGAATTCTTTACCTCTCTCTATTATGAGTAACTAAACATAGGGTTATAAGGTTTTGGTTGTGGGTCAACCATTTGAGTTGAATTATAAAACTTTGTACAAAATCGGGGGATTCCTGGAATTGACCATAGTAAACGACATGAGGAATTCCATGCCACATGTTATTAGAATGATTTGACTGGAATGGATAACTTCGACTCTAAGAATGCCCACAACAACATCATTCGTAATCCTGAATACTTGTTATTACACAAGTTTATGTGTCAAACCATGTTTGATAGACTCAAAAGTAACAAGTTTTCAGTTAAAAAACCTTTCTTATTCTGGTGCATGGATCAAAATGTCCAAGTTTGCACCTCCACCCACATTCTCAACACTAATTTAGGCATGGGATATTTGGTTACGACCATTGCAGATTATTTTGTCCTAAATTATGATAGGCTAATTTTTCATCTTCTTAATTTCCTTAACACTCGTCACTTAATGAGAGCCAAAATCTTGAAGTCCTATAATATGGAACTTTGAGATATCAATGCAAAATCTTATATGAAGAATAGGGCAGCATAGGCTAGTTTGAGTGCAGTGTCACTACAAAAAGAAGAGGAGTCAACTAGTGAGGAATCTAGAGAGGAAAAGGCAGCTAGATGGGGAAAGGTGCTCAATGCCATCCTAGAGACTAACAAGGTGATTTTAGAAAACGCCAAGGTGTTAAAGGAGATAGCTAAGGAACAAAGATGCTAACGTCGAGACATTCGAGGCATCTATAAGTACTTTGTTATTCAAGGTGTGGAGATTCCACCTTCAACACAATCACCATCGCCATGACGGGTCTTGATACTCTAACCCTTGTCTCCTTATTTTCTATTTTTATTGTTTATTTTGTTCTTATGTTCCTTTTGCTACTTTGTTTTTATTCCCACCTTATTTGTTTTCTATTCTTCTCACAATGAGGACAATATGTTATCCAAGTGTGGGTAGGGTTGTGTGCATGTATGTTTTATTTTAAGTGTCAATTTTACATATTATATGTTAGTTTTTTTAGGGTTTGTATGAAGTGACTCATGTGAATGTGTCAATTGTTAGGACCTAACGGAATCGATTTAGCTTTAAATATAGTCTTTTAGGTTGCTAAGATTTATTAGTTTGTAAAATTAGTGTTCTAGGTTTCTTTGGTTAAATATTCATGTCAATTAGGATATGATGTTAGTTCATTCACTATAGGAATTTGATACATTCATTTATAATTTTAGGATAATCAAATAGGTAGCATCGTTAGTATCTTTTTCATAAGAACAATTAGCTAAAGAAATGAGGTAGGCAAGAAAACATAAAATAAAAATAAAAAATATGTTTTTTTGTTTAATAAATAACTATTCTGCTAGCCTTTTTTGAAAAAAATTAGGTTATGAATAGAGCTAGTAGCTAGTTGAGAATGTGATTTAGGTGAGTAACCGGGGGACATTGATTACAAATGTTTGCCTTCACATTAAAAGGGTATAATGACATTCCAGACAAGCCACTTAATAAAAATATGGCCTAGTTGAGTAACCAGGGGACATTCATCTCACATGTTTGCCTTAACATCAAAAGGCTAAGTTCATGTCAATTAAAATCAATAAAAATTGTGTGTTGTTTAATAATCTTACCGAGCATTTTGAATAGCTTGTATTTTCATGAAAAGCTACTTAGGGATAGTTACAATTTTGATTGACCGAATAATTATCAATGTGTGTATGTAAGTGATGGAAGTGAATGAATCTAACATTAAAGTATTGATTGGTACGTATATTTAGTTCAAAGTGCCTACATATATATTTCATAGGTTAATAAGTTAGAATAACTTTAAGGATTGTGTTTGCAGTTAAATTTATTTCATAAAGTTCAATGCCATTGTACCATTATTGCATATGTGTGTGTTGTGGATTGGTGAGTTTGTATTTTGATTGTTTTGTTTTTGCTTGAGGACAAGAAATAGTTCAAGTGTGGGGATGTGATGGTTATAGGTTGCATGATGTTTTAATAGGCATTTAAGTATGTTTTTAGTTGTTAATTAATTGAGTCATGCATTATTAGGTTTAGAATTGTGTTGGTTGGTTAGATATTTGTGTTTTGAGTATTATGAGGGTTAGAGCATGCTAGTAAGTTTTAATTTTATATATTTGAGGTGTTTTGACATATTTATTACTATTTGAGAGCAGATATTAAAGAACGGAGGAGATTTAGAGGAAGCTCAAAAGAAGATATAGTGCCACCATGGGCCATGATTGTGAGAAAACCATATTGGGGGAGCCACAATCGTGGCCTGTTTTGCCACGATCATCGCAGAGAGCATTTTCGTGGCTTGTTCAATAGCAGACATGGATCAGCTTCTAAAACCCAACTTTGTACCATGATATGTGGCCTACGCGACATAAGACCTAGAATGGCTTTTAAAACTCAACTCTGTGGGGTTATTTCAGAAAGACCCGGGCAAAACCTAGTTTTTACCTTAAATAGAAAAGACTACAGAAATAGGGGGAGAACCTTAATTTTTGTGCCTCCATTTTTGCTACATTAGGAAAGATCCAACGAGGAGGAAGAAGGCAGAGAGAGAACAATAGAAAGCAGAAGGTGGAGCTTCAACTGCTTCAACCTCCAATCTTCCAAGTTACTTTTTTTCTGTCCATCTTTTATTTCATGTATTTGATGTATGAGATGGAATTGATGATGATAATTCTTGGGTTAAGGATGTTCTAATTTCTTGTAGGGATTTATACTTGATTTAATGTTAATCTAGTTGCTTTTATTGTTAATGATGATGGGTATTGTGATTATTTGTTGTATGTATATGCTTCGGTAAAATTTTGAGAGAGTGAACTAATAGCAAAATGATTGGATTGTGTAATGAGGGTTAAACAATCTAATAGATGACATGAATAATCAAATCGGTAATTTATGCGAAGAGAGATCTCGCATGAAGACCTGATAGTCTATTAGAGGGCTTAAGATCTAATTGGATAAATAGACTTTTTGTTAATTGAGAGATTACAAATTTCATAATTCAATTAGGGTTTATAATTTAGGTTTTAATGATTATAACTCAAGAGAGAGTAATCCACCATTCAAAAGTCTAGGACCGACACCACATTAACTCAAAATTGACTAACTTAGCATTAATGATAGGATAAATCCCCTTTCTTATAATTTGTTAATCTTCCTTGTTTGAATTTTAATTGTCATTTGGTGGTGCTTAATTTTGATTTCTTGTGTTAATTTTACAAATTCATTTTCAATCAATACATATCCGATTGTTTACTTTTTTGTTTAGTTTTATTTTGATTTTAATTATCCTTTTAGACCTTAGATGACTTAGAATTTGATTAGTTCACTAACTCCTCGAGGGATCGACACATTATATACTACACTCACGACCCGTGAACTTGTGGTATATTGAGAGTTTTATAAGGTTAAAACTTGCTCAAAAGTAGACTATCACTTAGACCAACAACCAATAAAGAAACAAGTTAATCAACAAAAAATTGGATGGAGCCTTAATTAATCAAACTTGGTTAAGTGATTTCTCTTATTCTTATACTCATTATAATGAAAACTCTTTCTCATATCACTCTTACATTCATATTCAGAACCTCACTACTTTTATAAAGTTTGGAGTTCCATTTAGATTCTTCAGTGGGCTTACTCTACAAGAAGGATTCCTTGAAACCATCCAAAATTGTTGGAACTAGACAACTATTGGATATACATCTTATCAGCTCATGAAAAGCTCAAGCTAGTAAAAATAGCCCTTAAGATATTTCTTAAGCATCAAACTAAGAGTGTTATTAAAACCATGCTAAAGTTACGAGCAGCATATAAAGCTTACTATAAATTTCATTACAATAATGACTTGAGAACAACTGAAGCTCAAAGATTTAAGGAACATCAGGAGGCTCTAAATTTGCACAACTCCATATTAAAAAAAAGAAATCATTAGTTACGGTAAAGTGCTTCTAATAAATTTTTTTCATTCCTCTTTACTTATAAGAAGGAACAAGAATAAAATTATAGGGAGAACTGTAGTGGGTAATATCCTTTTGATACAAGAGTTTTTGAAAGAATACAATATAGGAAGAGAAATCAAAATCTATTTATTAAAAATAGATTTTTACAAAGCTTTTAACACTGTTAGATAAAGATTCATCCAATCTATCTTGAAGCATTTGATTTCTCAGAATAATTTATAAAGTGGATTATAGTATACCTTCAAACTTCATCTCTCAACATCCTAGCTAATGGAATTCTCGCACAATCCTTCAAATGTGCTAGGTTTATTAAACAATGGGATCCCCTATCTCCTTATATATTCACCTTAGTGATGGAAGGGTTATCCAAAATACTTAACAAACTTACAGCCTACAATGGAAGATTTCAATTTCATCATAAATGCAGGGTATTCGAGCAAACTTATTTTATTTTTTCTAATGATCTTATACTCTTGAGTGGGGAAAATATCCAATCTTCCAAATTCTTACTAGAAATCCTAAAACTCTTCAGATATTGGTTAAGAGTTAAGTAAACACTGAGAAAAAGTAATTTGTTAATTTCCTCTTATATGAGATATCAAGTTGTTTTGAGTAGGATTTCAAGGCTAGGCATTCTTTCCCTTCCGTCCAAATACCTTGGTGTTGGTAGCTGAAATTTTCATATTACAGTCCACTTATTAAGAAGTATAAATATAGGATTAATACTCAGCAGAATAGGTTCCTCTCCTTTACTACTAGATAAAATCTTATCAACTTAATCTTTAATAGGTTGTACATTCATTGGACTGTAATATTATCTTTGCAAAGAAAATTTTCAAGGAAATAGATAGAATTATCAAAGTCTTTTTATGGTCTGCGAAAGCTGCAAATTTTAGGCGAGCAAAAGTTAAATGGAGTGAACTACCTATTCCAAAGAGACAAAGGGGATTGGGGATTATTCCCATATCATTAATGCAAAAAGTTCTTTTGAGCAATAGAATTTGGATACTATATATGAATAAGGGTACCCTTTGGATTAAATGGGTACAGGAAGGCTACCTCCAAAATCAAGCAGATGTCAAATTCCAGGGAACTTTCTTGGACTTTCATTCACATATTGAACCTAAGAAATTTGATATATCCTTGGAAAAAGCATAAGCTGGGAAATGGTGAAAGCATATGATTTTGGTATGCCAATTGGTCTAAATATAGCCTTTTCTTACTGAGAAATGAAATTCTCCATTTGAGGAACAAAATTCCATTTGATGACAAACTCTCCTCATTCGTTCAGAATGGAGACTAGTCAGGAAAATTTGGAGGGTTATCCTCTCTAACAAGATAATTACCTCAGTTTCCTTACAGGCAAATAAAGGTAGCATTATCTAGACTTTTAGTTCTAGAGGGTTCTTTATAAGTAAAACTTGCTATAAGATGTTCTATAATCATATTAATGATGTCTTATGGTTTGAACTTCTATAGAAGCACTCCCTAAATCCCAAATGCTTTTTAATTACTTGGCTTATGAAAAAAACAAAATCATAACCAAAAGTGGATTGTTTAGTACTTAAGATCCTATATGTTTCTTGTGTAAAGAAGCTGAAGAAGATAGAAATCATTTATATTTTCTTTACATGTGATAGGTGCTTAATTGATTACGAATTTATTCCATAACACTTAGTGATTATTGCTATAAAATTTCTTAAGATACTCACTTTAACTCATATGTGATTTTAGGCACAATTTGGAATCAAAGAAGTTAAAGTGAGTTGAAAGTATAACATTTGGACCAGTTTTGAAGATTAATTTTCACTTGTCTTCAAGGAGTAAGAAGAAGAAAATTAGAGCAAGAAGGAAACAAATTTAGTCCAAAAGAAGACAATCATAAAGCTACTGGAAAAGGACCGAAACGACATTAACACATGAATCTAAACGGTAGCAGAATAACAAAGAGTAACATAAAACAACAACACAGTAAGGAATAAAACACAGAAGAAGAAAACATTTAAGCATTATGTTCATTTCATAAAATAGATGGACCAAAACACAGCATAGCCAAAGGAAAACAACGTGTCATGTAGCAGGTAGTAAGAAGGAGCAATAGTCCACACCAAACGGAACGCAAACTCACAGCAACGTATAAGGTGTAACCCAAAATGCAGTCATTTAGCAATGGAAAAAAACATAGTCATTGGGCAAAGGAGAAACGCAAATGTTTGGGCAAGAGTAGAAATAACAGAAGCGATGGGTTTTTAATAAAAGAAGAGAAGCATGGTTGAAAAAAACCAACAAAAGAGAGGGTTTCATGGGGTGTGACCATTGACAGCTCACCAAACCATTTTTTGGGTATAAAATCTTCATTATGTGACAGCTGAAAGATATGAAAAAATAAGGGTGTTTTATCCGAGAGAAAAGAGAAGAAGGTATTTTCGACTAGGCTGAATCTCAAGGGACCTTTGGGAGACCATGAAGAGGGAGGTAAGCTCCCACTATAATAAGACCCATAAAGGGGTAGCTTCCTGACATCAGTTCGGAGGCAACATCGATGCCAACAACCCAGTAAAGCATTCCTACCATTATTTTGTTGTTTCTTTCTCTCTTTAGAAATTGTTTATGTTATCCGATGTTTATGGATTTGGGTATTATGAATAGATTATTTTAATGCATTCATTAGATCATTTTATTAAAAACCCATTTCTAGAATAGTCAATGTAATCCGTAATTGTTATGTTGAAATTCATTTGTAACGACCAATGGTTCGTAATCATTAGGGGTAATATAACTGAGGTTGAATGATGCATTATGTGTGGTTGTTGCCTTGATTAATCATTTTTTCTAATTCATAATGCTACTACCTAATTAAATCTAGAGATTGTATCATAGGTTATTCAGTGGTTAGGTTTAATTAATGATCAGATCATGGTTAAACACTACCTAAGAGAAAACTTTGGTTAATTATTAACCCATGATTAATAGTTGCCAGGAGAGGATTGAGAACAATAAATCATTAAAATATGTTTAATTAGGGTGTAGCTGAGATTGAACCAAATAACCGAGTCTCTATCGAATTCCCCACTTTTATCATTTTTCACATGTTTTCTTTAAATTACTTGTGTTAGTCAGTTTAACTTTATTTTATTTTCTTAGTTTTTAAAACCAAAAACTCCTTAACCTAAATGCCAATTAATTTTATTTCAATAACTTTACACACACTCTTTGTGGGATCGATCTAGACTCATCATTATTATAGTAGTATTTTAGTTTATTTTGACTAGCGTTACTACGCACTGTCAATTTTGGCACCATTTTGGTTTCTTTTTAGTTATTTCTTGATTGTTTCATTTTTTGTTTTGTGTTTATGATTTTTTAAAAAATAATAAATAAAAAATCATGGATGGAAGTAATTTTTTCTTTAACTCTTACTCTCAATCCTATAACCAAGGTTGGACTGATCAACCTAACTTTAGTTATGGATGGGATAATTAACAAAGTTACTTCCATAATAACTTACAGGACGCACAAAAATTCCTGTACAGACCAGAAGTTTCTTATCACGATTTAGGTACACCTCTGGAAGAATTGATTAATATTATGATTGCTAATACTTTACAATTCCAGCAGGATGTACAATAACAGCTCTAGCAGTTACAATAGGATATACAATAGTAGTTTCAACAGGGTATGTAACAACTCCGACAGGATACAACATATAGAATCCACAATGTGGCAAGCCAAATGTGTGAGATGGCAACAAGAATTTACTACCTAGAATCACGAATGGAAGAGGAGCAGTTGTTAAAGAAGTACTCTAAAGGCAATCACCTTTAGCACTTATTGTATAAATCATTTTATGATTAATAAAGACATTTTTCATTATTTCAATGTTCATACGTTTATGGATTTGATGTTGATCCTAAATTGATTTAAGAAGTCCTTGATACAAAACATGGCATGGAGGAAACCATTATGAGTTTTTGATAATGAGATTCCTATCATGCATAATTATGTTAGTATCTAAACTTTCCCTAGCCATAGGATTAATGAGATGGGATATCATTAATCCAGATAGACTAGCGCATGTTATACTCCTTAATTAGATCAAGCAGTAGATCTCATAAGTTGTAGACATAAGTTGTTTAGAGTTAACAAGTGGATGCTTACTAAGGGTAGTAAGTACATTGGATTGACCTACGATGAGACAATTATATAGATATTTTATTCCAGTGTTAATGATAGTCTCATCATAGCAATGGTGCAAGTATCTTTGACTTGAGGTGCTCAAAGATATCTCAGATAATGATCCTGTGCTTTGACTCCATTCATCGATGCCTTTCAGGGGGTACTCATAGGTTAGTGATTGGGTACAGCTTGAGGTATTCGGAGGTAATTAAGTAGTCAATAAAGGATTCACCACTCTTGATAGAAGGAGATGATACCCACAACCTCTTATCAGGGTCATTACTCAGGAGTCTCTGGCTAAAGAAGATATGTGTCATGAAGAGAGTCTTCAATGATACACAGAGTAATGAGATCCTCAGGACAAGATCTAATATCATTTGGACTAGATGTGACCATACTTTGAACCAACTGGGGTATAAATGGTGAAAGGACAAATTGCATAGAAACATTGTGCATGGAAGGGTTCGTAGTTAAACCACTGACTTTTCGGTCAATTAGGAGTCATGACGTGTTGTTAGATACTGCTCTTGACATGAATTAAGTGTTAATTCAAGTGGCCAATATAACTAGGAACCTAATGGGTCACACGCTTAGGAGATCTGAAGGATGAGTAAAATGGTCTTGAATGGTAATTCAAGATATGAAAGAGTGTTTTAGGATTGGATCGCAATGTGATCATGGTAGAAAATGTTGTATGGAATGGATTATAAACAAGTGTTGTTGGCTTCCATTAATGCATGTTATTCATGGCCATTAACTTCCCATAACTTCCATTAATGCATGCTATTCATAACCATTAACTTCCTATAACTTTCCATTAGTGATAGGGTTTATGGAAAGGCCAAACGGTGCAAAAAATTATGATGATTTTCATTCATCTTGTGTAAGACACAAATGAAAAGGAACGATTCTTTTTCTGAGGTACACAATTTTTCTCTCTAACTCTCTCAAGAGTTCTTGTCTTTGCTAGCACAAAGAAAGAATACTAGACATTTCCTAGTGAGGTTTCATCCTTCTATCTTCATGTGGACTTTAATCAAAGATGGTTTGTGTTGATCATTGTGGTTTATGACAACCCAACGTGAAGATTAAAGAACGAAGGAGATCGTAAGAAAGGTATGTAAACATCTTACATTTCATGTTTTTGTTTTTCTTATATCTATATGCATGAGTACATCTATTTTTTAAGGTTTAGTTTTATTTGTGCTGCATATATTTGATATATATTATGTATGAGAAGCATGATTCGAACCTAACAGTAGTATCAGAGCCCTCTTGTGCCTTGTTAGATGTAGAATACATGAAATGAGAAATTTGTTTTCATGATTGTGACAGCTTAGGGTCCTGTAATGTTTTGTTCGAAATTTATTATAGAAAAAAAAATTTCACGATTTGTTTTCACCAATATGCTCATAAGATTTATTTGAATGATTCAGTGTGATTGAAAATATTTTTTTGTGATTAAAATATTTAATTTCGACTTTACAAGAACATACAGGAAATCTTTCATTTTGTTGGGGATATGATGTCTATTGGCTAAACTGATGAGGTTACACATGATTTTCATGGAATTTCATTCTGAAATTATTATGTAAATATATTTGGGATGTGTTCATGCCTCTGTAATGTTTTTAGAATTATTAAAAATTTCTAATAATTTTATCAAATAATTTTCCAGATATGGACAGTTTTTTTAGAAATTGTAGGATCTGTTTTGTTTGATGATTTTGTACGTTTATATTTTGGTTCCAGAACCTTAAAAACCATTTTATATGATAAAAATGTGTTAATTTGATGTTTCATGCATGCCTAAATGATTTTGCTGAAAATTTGATTTCCAGAAAATTTTAAAAGTCATATTTGTCGTTTTTGGTGTCTTATTGGTGTTTCAGTGGTCATTATAGGTTTTAAGTGATTCCTAAATTATTTTGATCATCATGAAACGACCTAGAGATGCTTGGAATGATGATTTGATGTTCTGGAAATTT
>JAOTAY010000007.1:112831-137973 GCA_025629805.1 Erythroxylum baracoense | reverse complement strand
GCTCTCTAATCTTAGGATATGTGTCGGAATGACCTACGGGCGTTCCGGTGCGTACCCTAGGGTAATGGGGTGTTACAAGCATAGTGCACTTCCTCTAGAATCTCCTCTCGCAAGTTTTCTATACCTGGAACACATAGTTTGCCATTCATTCTGAGGATGCCCTTTTTATCGATTGCAAAATTTACATGTTGTCCTTCTTGAACGTCATAAATAAGTTATTGAAATTTAGGATCTTGACCTTAGCGATCCTAATCCTGTCTAATAATATTGATCGCACCCTGATGTTGGCTAGTAATATTCCTACATTTGAAATCTAAAACTGAGTACCTCGGACCATTAAATTATACAACTCCTTGGTCAAAGCTCTCCTCTCTATTACAATATGCGCTAAACTACCTGAGGATTTCCTATTTAAAGGATCTATCATGACATTTGCCTTCCCTGGATGACACTGGATTGTACAGTCATAATCGTTTAGTAATTCCATCCACCTTCTTTGCCTCAAATTTAGATCTTTTTGTTGAAATATATATTTTAGACTCTTGTGATTTGTAAAAATCTCATATATCTCACCATACAGGTAATGTTGCCAAATCTTAAAAGTAAAGATTACTACTGCCATCTCTAAATCATGTGTAGAATAATTTTGTTCGTGTTTCGTTAGTTGTCTGGAAGCATCAGCAATCACCCTACCATTTTGCATCAATATACATCTAAGGCCAACTCTCGAAGTTTCACAGTAAAATTGAAATCCTCCACCTTCCGTTGGTAAAGTTAATATTGGAGCTGATGTTAAACACTCTTTCAGTTTTTGAAAACTTTCCTCGCAAGCATTGGACCAAATAAATTGGACATTCTTTTGTGTCAATCAGGTCAATAGGATGCTATCTTAGAAAAATTTTGAACAAACCTTCGATAGTAACCTACTAACTCAAGAAAACTCCATACCTCTGTCACGATTTTTAGTTGTTCCTAATTCATCATAGCTTCTACCTTCTTTGAGTCCACTTGTATTCCACCTTAAGATACCACGTGTCCTAAGAATGAAACACTCTCAAGCCAGAATTCACATTTTGAGAACTTGGCATATAGTTGATGTTCTCAAAGTGTCCACAATACCAATCTTAAGTGTTTAGCATGCTCCTTATCTATCTGCGAATACACCAAAATATCATCAATAAAAACAATCACAAACCTATCTAAGAACAACTTGAATACTCTATTCATTAGATCCATAAAAACTGCTAGAGCATTTGTAAGGCCAAAAGACGTTACTAAAAACTCATAATGGCTGTATCGAGTCCTGAAGGAAATATTAGATGCATCATCTCCTCTGATCCTTAGCTGATGGTATCTTGATCTTAGATCAATCTTAAAAAGTACTTGGCACCTTGAAGTTGTTTAAACAAATCGTCAACTTAAGGTAATGAATACTTGTTATTGATAGTCACCTTATTTAAATATCGATAATCAATACACAATTGGAGAGAATCATCTTTTTTCTTCACAAACAATACCGATGCACCCCATGGAGAAGCGCTAGGTCTGATAAAACCCTTACCTAACGGATCTTATAATTGCTTCTTTAATTCCTTTAATTCTGCAGGTGTCATTCTATATAGTGGTATAGGAATCAGAGCCGTACCAGGTACTATGTCAATACAAAATTCAATTTCTCGCTTTGGGAGTAAACTTGGTAACTCCTTAGGAAACACATCTAGAAACTTCCAACCTACTGGAATGCTTTAGAGACATCGCCTTCTACAGCTAAATCCTTGATTGAGACCAAAAATCCTTGGCATCTTTGTCTGAGCATCTTGTTGGCCACTACTACAAACACTATATTGGAAGGGGTAGTTTTTCTATCCCCTTTAAAGATAAATTCTATGTCTTCTAGAATGTTAAACATCACTTCCTTCTCTCTACAATCCAAGGTTGCATACTGATGGGATAACTAGTCTATTCCTAATATTACATCAAAATCCATAACTGGTAATACCATAAGATTCGCTACCAATCTCCCACCATTAATCTCCATGAGATATGAGTAGTAGATCAAATTTACCTCTATAGCATCAATCAGAGGTGCAGATATAGACAGAGATTCATCCATCCTATCTGGTGCTATTTCTAACCTCACAGCAAAGTTGGGCGATATAAAAGAATAAGTTGCTCTTGAATCTATCAAAACCATAGCTTCTAATCCACAGGCAAGAATGACACCTAATACCACTACATTGGAAGCCTGTACATCTTGAGTGGTGAGAGTGACTGCCCTAGCCTGACCATGGCCTACCTACTGAGAGCTAGAGGATTGTCCTAGATTGCGGCCTCTAAATCTACCTCCTAACTGTCTCTCTCTAATCCTCACCCCTATTCACCACCAAACTGTGATCCCCGTTGCGGTTGTTAAAAAGGAGGTTATGCCACACTAGAAGAAGACTGCTGATATCCCATCACAGGATAATCTCTAATCAAATTCCCATACTAGATACATTTGTATTAAGCTCCTGGTGGTATGTGACATAGACCCTGATGCACTCTACCACACTACTGACAAATGGAAGAAGTTGAGCATGAACTACTGCGCCCTGAGCTCCACCTGCTATTACTATTACTTCACTAGGCGTGAAACTGAATCCTCCTAGATGTATATGGCCAGATCTCACCTTGCCATGAGCTTGAACAATCCTCTACCGAGACCTCTCACTCTGGTCGAACCCTAGAGAAAAGTTTGATTGCTACTACTGTCCTTGTTGAAAACTAGAGGATCCTACTGAGTGCCTTATACTTTGCTCTCCTGTAGACAAGGTACCTTGCTCCACCAGAATCCTCTTTAACTGCTTGGCCATATTCACTAAGGTAGAGAACTTCTCTCGACAACTCATAATCATACTAACGAAAAGAGGTCTTAGCCTTAACACATACTGGTTGTTCTTCCTCAGCTCATCTAAACCAATCTGTGGGGCATAACAACTCAAGTGAATAAAGTCTGTGGTATACTCATCCACTATCCTATCTCTATAGTGTAGGTTCAGAAACTCTAATCTAAGCATCTCACGAGTTGCAAAGGAGAGGAAGTAGCTTATAAGTCTCTATCTAAAATGTGACTAAGTCACTGTACCTAAGTATGGAAGGATATGATCTTGGTACTAATCCTTGGCAATCTTTTGCAAAGACATATCTACTAAACCCACCAGTTGTGTATCAAAACAATGTAACCTCCTACCTCGCATCTCCACCTCATAAAAAAAATTAATAGCCTTTTAAAGTTTAGTTTTTTCGAACTCTATCGTACGAAACCTTGTATATGCCATAGATAATTGCATATCCGACCTCTCTTATTCTGAGACTGCCACTACAGGAGCTGGCTGATGCTGTATCATCATCATCGAGTCTCGAAACATACCATTTTTGGCCACTATCCCTGCTCAGAATCCTACATATTAACCGCAGGTGCCCCAGGAACCTATTATGACACCTCCAATACCTTGACAGGGACCTCTTGTGTCTGGGCTATTCTGTGCCTACCACGCTTTACAGCTAAAGCTGCAGGGACAGATGTCTCATCCTGAGCTGAGGCTTCATCGTGATCCTCTTGGTCAAGTCGAACGCATCTATTTATGTTAAAAATGAAAGCAAAGAATGGTCAGTACCACCAGTGAGAATATGAACATATTCTGTAAGAAGTTACTTTAAAAAGAAGTGGATTCCTATATGTCTGTAGTGACAAACAAAAGACCATCGTAGGCCGTAAATTTGTAATTTAGGCTCTGATACCGACTTTGTCACGACCTGAAACGGGCGTGTGACTAGCACGTGAGACCCGAGGTTCGAAACCCCATATCACACTTAATCCTACCGACTTTGTTCGTAATTGATTTCTTTTTTAGTTATTTCGTGATATTTTAATTTTTTATTTCGTGTTTGTGATTAAAAAAATTTCGATATGGATGGTCTTATGACAATGTTTGGACTAATCAACCTAACTTTTGTTATGGATGGGATAATTAGCTGAATTACTTCCATGATAGTTTACAAGAAGCACAACAACTCCCGTACACACCAGAAGCTTCCTATTAAGACTCAGGTACATCCTTGGAAGAATTAGTTAATGTGTATGTTGCTAACTCTTTGCAATTCCAGCAGGAAACAAGTATTAGAATCCAGAACTTTACAAGCTAGGCGGATCAATTGATGGACTCTATCAACCGCCTACCATCATAAAGCAAAGAGATGCAACCATATTAACCTGAGGAGTACCTGATGGATATTAGCATGGAAACCTTACAGCGTGAAGAGGAACTTAAGAAATTTGCAGTCAACCCTCAACGAATTACTTACGAAGAAGAATAAGAAGTTGAGAGGGAACTCAAAGCCAAAGAGGACATATCATTTTGCTCAGAGGTAAGTACTGAGTCCACAATTATTTTTGAAACTAATTCTTTACCTTCACATAGCAGATTGAAAGAACTAAATGAGGAAGAAAAAGGTGAAGAGATGTTTGAAATATTTCCCGAGTGCATAGACTAAGTCAAGATTGAAAGTCTGAGGATAGGGAAGGAGCTAAATGGGAACGATTATCAACCAAGACCCTATCTTGAAGAACCTCACATTGAAGAACCGCATGTGCCATCAAAAGATCATAATTTGGTTAGTGAGGATAAGGAGTCGAGCCAACGACCCTAAACTAAGGTTCTTCTTGGGAGGTAACCTAAAAGAAGTAAATTTCTTTGCTTTTAAATTTTGACATTTATTTTTTTATGCATGTGTATTTCATTGTTGATTTATTTTTTCTTGTTTTTAAGTTTTCAATCAAAATGAGAGAAAGAATAAAATAAACGAAGAAACATTTGCTTGTTTTCTATTGCTTCTAGGATTATTTAATCATGAGAAGAGAATGAATTGACTAGAGAATTTCATAACAACTTTGGCATATATTTTTACTCTTGTGATTGGTCAATGTGCATTATCTTTAAAAGAGTAGTGACTAGTGGTAGATAAAGCCAGTGAGATTTTGAGTCTTATTAGACTGACATCTTCATATAAATCTCATTATCTTTTGATAATGTGTGACCTTCATGACATATACATCCCGATTTTATGTTCAATTTCTATTTGAGATTACATTTTTATCACATGCATTAACATAGATATGATTAGGCATTCTTTGCTTTTCTGAACTACATTAGCCAAATAGCCCACCCTATTGATATGATTTTTCCCTTGTTAACCCCTTTTGAGCTTTATACTTTTCTTTGTGTACTAACTACATTATATGCTTTATACTTACCCAATTGTCCTATCCAAGCCATAAGTTAGTGGAGAATTTGTTATTGTTGAGTTCATGGATGTATAAAATTCTAAGTGTGGGGGTATATATATGTGAGGGTTGGTTAATATTAGAATGTTTTGTTATGTCTTATCATTGAAATTTCCATGTTAATGTAGTTTCTTTTAATGTAAAAAAAAGGGAAAAGAAAGAAAGAAAAGAGAAAAGAGAAAAGAGAAAAGCACAAGAAAAGAAAAGAAAAGAAAAGAAAAAGAAGAAGAAGAATAATAAACATGTTTAAATAAATGTATCTAGGAGCAATTGCATATGTGTTAAAAAGTTGTTTATGATTAATGCATTCTCCTAAGGTTGTGATGAATGGGTTATTTGAGTATGTTGAACATCAGGTAGATCTTGGCTTGGAAGGTTCACTCTTATGGTTTCAATGTATTATTGGCATAAATTGTATGAGTGATACCTTCAGATTGGTATATGTTTCATGTGGTTGGTATGTGAGAGTTGAATGGCGTTGTGAAATATAAATTTTGCATTCGTTATAGCTGACGATACCTAGTTTTTGATGAGTGTTGCTTTGTTCACCAGCTTAATGGCTTTCATGCTACTTGACCTAAATACATCTCACCTTACCTTTGCCCACACTACAACCTTGAAAAGTCCTTTGATTCATGATTTTGCACGTGAACATTAGTGGTGGAGAAATGAAATGATATCCAAAGTTGTGGAACGACATGATCATGAATGGTGTTAAGTGTACATATGGATATATTTTAGTTTAACCTATTTTCCGAGTCTACCATTAGATTGCTTAGTTCTTGAAGGTATTGAATGTTGATTAATCATAAGTAGAAGAGTTAAATGTTAAATTCTTGCTATGATTTTTAAAAGTGATTCATTTTTATTTATGATTATGTACTCTTGGAAAAGATGGGAATTAAGTAAATGTTTCGAGTCTTTGAGCTTAATTTGGATGTTTTGCCCAAGGACAGTTAAAAGCTAAGTGTGGGGGAAATTGATATATTTTTAATTGTCGATACATTTAATTATTTACACTTAGCGATTAATGATACAAAAATGCTTAAATACTCACTTTAATTCATATATGATTTTAGGTACAATTTAGAAGCAAAGAAATTAAATGAGTCAAAAGCATTACATTTGGGCAGTTTTCTGAAGATTAATTTTCATTTGTCTTCATAGAGCAAGAAGAAGAAAATTAAAAGGTAAGGAGAAAAAACAAAAATGTGAATTTAATGGAGTGATGGCTGAATGATGAAAGGTGGACAAGTAAGGAGTGAAACAACAACACATTAAGGAGTAGAAGATAAACAAAACATAACCAGTCGTAATTAGGAAAAGTTGCATGAAATGCAATGCATATGTGTTCAACACAACGCATACGTTTGCGTTTTGCATTGAATGCAAGTTTATGTGTTCAAAATGCAATGCATATGCTGCGTTTTGCATTGAACGCAAGCGTATGCATTCAACACAACGCATATACTACGTTTAATGCTTAGGTTTTTAAAGCCAGATGAATAGTGATGGTGGACCAAGAACCACCAAGTTAAATTGTCACATCAAGAACAGTGCCAGAGAGGGCTGGGTGGCAAAGAAAAAAAGAAGGGAGGCATGAATAGTAGGTTGACCAAAGAGTTTCATTGTCAAATAGGTGAGTAGTGAGGAGAAGAGAGCTTGCGACAATGAAGAGATAGAAGGTTTTCGGTAGGGTTATCAATGGGGGGTTAAAGCATTTTTTTAAGAGAGACCCATAGAAGGGCAACATCCTAACACCGGTTCGGAGGAGACATCGATGCTGACGACCTAGGTTAAGCATTTTTTATTTTTTTGTTGTTTCTTTCTGTCATTAGAAATTGATTATGTTATCCTGTGTGGATTGGTTGGGTATTTGAATGATGATGATTTTAATGCTCTATTGAATCGTTTTCTATAAAAACCCATTGCTAGAATCAAATGTAATACATAATCATTATATTCCCGATTCATGTGTAGTGACTAATGGTTCTGAATCATTAGAGATAACATAACATAGGTTAAATAATCCAAGCTTGTGTGAATATTACCTAGATTGGTCTATTTTTCTGATTGGTAAGGCAGTTATCTAGATAAACTTAGAGAGCTTATTCTAGGTTTCTAAATAGTTAGTGTTAATTAACGAGCACTTTGTAATTAGCTAGGATCTAAGGAAAAATCAAGATTAAAAAAGCTTCTTGTTAATCTATAATCGATAATTATTAAGAGAGATAAAAGAACAACAAATTAATGAATTATGTTTAATCTGGATGTAGGCCGAGATTGAACTTAAGAACCGGATCCTTACCAAATTCTCTAATTTTATCATTTTTTGTATGTTTTCTTTAATTTTTTATTAGGTTTATTTCATTTTATTTTCTTACTAAATCCAAAGCCCCTATTACCTAAACATCAATTAATTTCATTTCATAAGCTAACCGAACACTCCCTGTGTGATCGACCTAGACTCACCACTGCTACAGTAGTAGTTTAGTTATTTTATTTTGAATAACATTATGACGCACCAATCAGTGTTAAAGGAGATAGCTAAAGAACAAAGACACCAACACGAAGACATTCGAGGCATCTACAAGTACTTTGTTGCTCAAAGTGTGGAGATTCCACCTCCAGCTCCAACAACATCAACATCGCCACCTCAATCGCCATGTTAGGTTCTATGCTCTAACCCTTATCTTTCCATTTATGTCATTATTTTGTTCTTATTTTTTCATATTAGTTTACTTTGATTCCTACCTTATATGTTATTTTCCTTCTCACATTGAGGACAATATGATGTCCAAGTGTGTGGAGGGTTGTGTTATGTGCATTATATGTTTTATTTTGAATGTGAATGTTACATATTATATGTTAGATTTGTTAGGTTTGCATGATGTGACTCATATGAATGTGTTAATGGCTAGGACTTAACAGAATCAATTTAGCTTTGAACATAGTCTTTTAGGTTGTTAAAATTTATTATCTTGTGAAATTAGTGTTTTAGGTTATTTCGGTTAAATATGCATGTTAATTAGGATATGATGTTAGTTCATTTGCTCTAGGAATTTACCTCATTCATTTATAATTTTAGATTAATCGAATAAGTAGCATCATTAGTTTTTTTTCATAAGAATGATTAGATAAAGAAATGAGGTAGGCAAGAAAATATAAAAATAAAATAATTAAAAAAGTGTGTTTTTGTTTAATAAATAACTATTCCTTTGGCCTTTTTAAAAATGAATCGGGTTATTAATAGAGGCAGTAGCCAATTGAGAAAGTGATGTAGAAGAGTAACTGGAGGACATTCATCACAAATGATTACCTTCACGTCAAAAGGTTATAATGACATCCTAATCAAATATCTTAATAAAAACATGACTTAGTTGAGTAACTAGGGGACATTAATCACAAATGTTTGCCTTCGCATCAAAAGATTAGGTTCATGCTAATGAAAATTAACAAAAATAGTGTGTCGTTTAATAAATCTTACCGATCTTTGTGAATAGCTTGAATTTTCATGAAAAGTGACTCAAGGATGGTTACAATTTTGATTAACTGAATAATTATCAATGTGTATGTGTAAGTGATGAGGTGAATGAATTTGACACATTAAGGTCTTAATTAGTATGTATATTTAGCCTGATGTGTTTAGACAAAAATTTCATAAATTAATAAGTTAGAAAAACTTGAAGGATTGTGTTTAGAACAACTTAAAGGATTGTGTTTGTAGTTAATTTTGTTTCGTGAAGTTCAAAGCCATTGTACCATTATTACATTTATGTGTGTTGTTATTTAGTGTGTTGTATTTTTGTTTGTTTTGTTTTAATTTAGTATAAGCAAAAGTTCAAGTTTGGGGATATGATAATTGCAGGTTGTATTATGTTTTGATAGGCACTTTAGTATGTTTTTAATGGTTAATTAATTGATCATGTATGTTTAGGTTTAGAATTGTGTTAATTAGTTATATATGTGTGTTCTGAGTGTTATATCGGTTAGAGCATGCTATTGAGCTTTAATTTTATATATTTGAGGTTCCTTGATGTGCTTATTAGTGTTTGAGATCAGATATTAAAGAATAGAAAAGATTTAGAGGAAACTCGGCAGAAGATCCAAGCCCACAATCGTGGCTAATGAGCCACAATCATGACAAAAGAAAAATGTACAGGCTATGATTGTGGCCTCATTATTCACAATTGTGCAGAAGAAAATCCCAAGTGCTACGATTAAAGCTCCTATGTGACAATAGACACGGATCAACTTTTGAAATCAACTTTGTGGGGTTATTTCAGACTTTTTGGGCTAGGATAAAACCTAGTTTTTACTATGAATAGAAAGTAATATAGAAGATAGAGAGGAACCCTAATTTTCTTGCCTCCATTTTGCTACACTGGGAAAGATCTAAAGAAAAGGAAGAAGGAAGAGAGAGTAAAAGAAGGTGGAGCTTCAGCTGCTTCAACCTCCGATCCTCCAAGTTACTTTCTTTTTGTCCATCTTTTATTTCATGTATTTGATATATGAGATGAGATTAATGATGATAAATCTTAGGTTACAAATGTTCTAACTTTTCTTTAGGGATTTATTCTTGATTTAATGTTAATCTATTTATTTTTATGTTAATGCATCTAGTTGTTGTGATTATTTTTATGTTAATGCATCTATGCAAATATTCAAATCGATAATTATATAGAGAGAGATCTCATATAAAAACCTAGTTTTTAATAGAATACTCAAAATCTGATTAGGTTATGGGTTGATTGTTAATCGAGAGGTTACATGTTTGGTAACACTACTTAATTAGGGTTTATTAATTAGGGCCTAGTGATTATAACTCGAGAGAGAGTAATCTACCCTTTGATAGTCTATAACTGACACCACATTAACACAAAAGTGACTAAGTTAGCATTAATGATAAGATAAATCCCCTCTCCTATAATTTCTTAATTTTTCTTGATTAAATTTCAATTTTCAATTAGTGGTGAGCAATTTTTATTTCTTAGGTGTTGACTTTACAATTTAATTTTCAATATATCCATATTTATGAATTTACTTTTCTGTTAAGTTTTTATTTTCATTTTAATAATCCTTTTAGGACTTAGATAACTTAGAATTAGATTAGTTTACCAAATCCTTGAGGGATCAACACCTCATATACTACATTCACAACTTGTGCACTTGTGGTATATTGATGGTTTTGTAAGATTAAAACTTGCTCAACACTTAGTCATACAAAAAGAAAAATATGCTCTACACTTGCCTCTTTATGAGGATCCTATGTATAAGAAAGTTTTAGACAGTAGATCCTATTTGAAGTCATTAAAATGTGGAGAGATTGGCGGTGTAAGGTTCCTAAGAGGCAAGCCTTGAGGTTTTACTCCTCCAGAGAGAAAGGGCTTGTGTATCTCTGTTAGTATAACTGGAATTTACACTCCGATTTTGCTTTGTTTTCTCTAATCTTCGATGGAAGATCTGTTCCTAAGCACTAAATCTGTCCCTCTAACTAGGATGGTCTCATTTCTCCATAGTGGTGGAATCTTTTATAGCAACTTTGATAGGGACGATGTATAATCAGCCGCGTGAGGGATGAAATCTTAGATATAATTGACAATTCCAAGGAATTGTTATATTTGTTTGGTTGTGAGATTGTCATCAAGAAAATGTAGTAGTTTACTGGTAATGTATGGTCCAATGATATGTGTTTAATTGTTGATACATTTAATCATTTACACTTAGCAATCAATGATATGAAAATGCTTAAGATACTCACTTTAATTCATATATGATTTTAGGTACAATTTGGCAGTAAAGAAATTAAAGTGAGTCGAAAACACTACATTTGGGCCATATTTCGAAGATTAATTTTCACTTGCCTTCATAGAGCGAGAAGAAGAAAATTAAAAGGTAAGGAGAAGGAAAAAAAGGAAATGTGAATTTAATAGAGTGATGGATGGATGATGAAAGGTGGATAAGCAAGAAAGAAAACGACAGTGCATAAGGAGGAGGAGCAGCAGATGAATGCAAGATATATGCCTGCATTTCATGCTTAAGTTTAAAGAAAACATAAATAGTAACATGGTCCAATATGTTATTAATCACATCAGTGAATAGTGAGGGGAGAGTGGCGTGAAATAGAACAAAAGAGAGTTACGAGAGAGGGAGGAATTGACGAATATTTTGATTGCTAACAATCTTCAATTTCAATAGGGTATGCAGCAGCTTCAGGAGGGTATGCAACAACTTCAACAGAATGCCTAACAGTTCTAACAGGAAATGAGGCTTATAACGTCTACAAACCAGAACTTGTTAAGCCAATTGGGTGAAATGGTAGCAAGGAACGACTACCTAGAATCACAAATGGAAGAGGAGCAGTCATATCAACCCGAGGAGTACCCAATAAATGTTAGTGTGGAGACCTTACAAATTGATAAAGAACTTGCGAATCTTGAGATGAGTACTCAAGGAATTGCTTGTATTGAAGAAGTTAATGAGGATCTCGAGGCAGAAAAAGACATATCTTTTAGCTCTGAGGTAAGTACTAAGTCCATAATTATATTCGAGACTAATCTTTCACCTTTACTTAGCAGGTTGGAAGAATTAAACGAAGAAGAAAAAGGCGAAGAGTCATTTGAATTATTTCAAAAGAGCAAGGACTCGATAGAGATGAAGAATCTGAAGATAGCAAAGATGCTGGGGGTGAACGATTATCGACCGAGACCCTATCCCAAAGAACCTCACATGGAGGAGCCGTATGTGACACTTGAAGATCACAATTTTGTTACATGAGGAGGAAACATGGAGTCAAGCCAACAACCTTAAACAAAGGCGCTTCTTGGGAGGCAACCCAAGGGAAGAAAATTTATTTTCTTAACATTTTTTCATTTCTTTTTATATGCATGTGTGTTCTTTATTGGTTTCTTTCTTATTTTTTTTAAGTTTTCAATCAAAATGAGAGAAAAAATATAAAACAAATGAAACAAACATTTTCTCATTTTCTATTACTTCTAGGATTATATAGTCATGAGTAGATAATGAATTGACTAGAGAATTTTATAGCAACTTTAGCTTGTATTTTTACTCTTGTGATTGGTTGATGTGCATTATCTTTAGAAGAGTAGTGATTAGTGGTAATCAAAGTCGGTGAGAGTTTTAGCCTTATTTGACTAACACATTCATGTCAGTCTCATAATCTTTTGATAATGTGTGACCTTCATGACATGTACATTCTGATTTTGCTGAAATTTCTATTTGAGACCATATTTTTATTACATGCATTAACATGGAAATGATTAGGAATTCTTTTTTTCTGAACTACATTAGTCAAATAGCCTATCCTATTGACATGATTTTTCCCTTGTTAACCCCCTTTGAGGTGTCAGTGTGGGGGTGTACATATATGTGGGTTGGTTAACGTTAGGATGTTTTGTTATGTCTTATCATTGAAATTCCCATGTTAATGTAGTTTCTTCTAATGTTAAAAGAAATAAAATTGGAAAGAAAGAAAGAAAAGAGAAAAGAGAGAAGCACAAGAAAAGAAAAGAAAAGAAAAAGAAAAAGAAAGAAAGAAAGAAAAAGAAAAATATTTTGGTTAAATAAATTTTTCAAGGAGGAAGTACATATAAGTTTGCAAAGTTATTCATGATTAATGCATCTTCCTTAAGTTGAATGAATGTGTTATTTGAGTAAGTTGAATATGAGGTAGATGTTGGCTTGGAAGGTTTACTCTTGTGGTTTCAATATATTGATGGCACAAATTATATAAATGGGGTGTGAAATATAAATGTTGGATTCATCATAGTGTACAGTACCCAGTTTTTGATGAGTGTTGCTTTGTTTCACTAGCTTTGATAGCTTTCATGCTACTTGACCCAAATACATCTCACCTTACCTTTACCCACATTACAACCTTAAAATGTCCTTTGATTCATAATTTTGAATGTGAATTTTAGTGCTGGAGAAATGAAATGATATGCAAAATTGTAGATTGTCATGATCATGAATCGTATTGAGTGTACTCATAGATATATTTTACTTAAACACACATTTTCCAAGTCAGCTATTAGATTGCTCAGTTTTTGAAGGTATTAGATGTTGATTGATCATGATTAAAAGCTTGGAATGTTGAATTCTTGCTATGATTTTTGAAAGTCACTCATCTTTGGTTGTGATTATATATTCTTGGAACATATAGGAAATGAGTCAATGTTTTTAGGTCTTTGAGCTTAATTTGGTTGTTTTGCCCGAGGACGACCAAAATCTAAGTGTGGGCGAAATTAATATGTGTTTAATTGTTGATACATTTAATTATTTACACTTAGCGATTAATAATACGAAAATGCTTAAGATATTCACTTTAATTCATATATGATTTTAGGTACAATTTGGAAGAAAAGAAATTAAAGTAAGTTAAAAGCACTACATTTGGGTCGTTTTTTAAAGATTAATTTTCACTTATCTTCATGAAGCAAGAAGAAGAAAATTAAAAGGCAGGGAGAAGAAAAAAAAAGGAAATGTGAATTTAATGGAGTGATGGCTAGATGATGAAAAGTGGACAAGCAAGGAAGAAAAAGACAACACATGAGAAAGAGGAGTAGCAGATGAACAAAACGCATCGCAGTTGTAACTAGGTTTATGTTAAATGCAATACATATGCCTGTGTTTTGTGTTGAACACAAGCGTATGCATTCAACGCAATGCATATGATTGTTTCATTCTTGGGTTTAAAGGAAATATAAACATTAGCATGGTCTAATGTTTTATTCGTCACATCAGTGAATAGTGAGGGAAGAGTGGTGTGAAATAGAACAGAAGAGAGCTACGAGAGAGGGAGGCGCAGTGAAGAAAGAACAAAGGGTAATAACTAGGGATATATGAGTGGAACTGAAGCATTTTTCTAGGAGAGACCCATGGAGGGCTAGACATCCCCACACTAGTTTAGAGGTGACATCGACGTCGACAATTCGGGTTAAGTGTATTTCATATTTTCTCGTTTCTTTCTCTCCTATTAAATTGATTATGTTATCATAAGCATATGGATTTGGGTTGTGTATGGATAATCGGATTTTCTTTATTGTTCAATTATTTGTGTATGAACCCATTGGCTATTGTGAAAAGATGATTTTAATGCATTCATTCAATCGTTTATTTGTAAAACCATTACTAGAATTTTAATATAATCTGTAATTGTTATGTTGAAATTCATATATAGCGACTAATGATTTGTAATCATTAAGGATAACATAACCTAAGTTAAATGATGCATTGCATGTAGTTATTCCCTTGATTAATCAATTTTCTTAATTCGTAATACTACTACCTAATTAAATCTAGAGATCATATCCTAGGTTATTCGATAGTTAGGTTTAATTAACGATCGTATCTTGATTAAATAAAACCTAAGGGAAAACTCGGGTTAATTATTAACCCATAATTAATAGTTACTAGGAGAGGTTTGAGAACAACAAATCAATGAAATATGCTTAATTAGGGTGTAGACTGAGATTAAACCAAAGAACCGAGTCCCTACTAAATTCCCCACTTTTATCATTTTTTGCATGTTTTCTTTAATTTGTTTTCATTAGGCTAGTTTTATTTTGTTTTCTTATTTCAAAATCCAAAACCCCCTATTTTCTAAACACCAATTAATTTCATTCCAACAACTTTACACACACTCTCTGTGGGATCGACCTAGACTCACCACTACTATAGTAGTATTCTAGTTATTTTATTTTGACTAGTGTTACAACGTGCGATCATCCAGGCTGATAGAATTCGTTGTAGAAAAGAGAAAACTAGAACTATACAGCATTTAATGTAAGCCTACCAACATCCACTAGCCTTGAAGATTCATAACAAAGGCCAATGCTTTCTCCAGGAATGGAATGTTATTCTCACTAAAAGGATTTCACACTATAAATTCACTATTCACCTTACTAAAGGTAACATCCTAGCTGATTTCCTATCTCTTTCTTTTAGTGTAATCACTACCTTGAGTCATATCCCTCTCCTCATTTTCACAGTTGACTTACCTATTACTGTAAAAACAAAGAATTTCTTTCCTCTGATTGTTAGTATACTCACTACTGTTTTGCATCCCTTGCCAGATTGAGCTTGTTATATTACTTACAACTCTTCCTTAACCAAACTAACTCACCTTGCAGCCCCTCTTTGTTTAACCTCAGAGCACCATACCTCAATGTGTTCTTCCTTAATGGTCCACTCTCTAAGAATGCATTTTGGTATCAAAATACATGAATCCATTATCCAATGACCCTGTTCATCTTTCTTCAACCTTATCTACAACCCATCTTCTTTTTGATGTGAAACATACTTTATCTAATTGTATAGAACACCGTGTAGAAATAACCCATCTCCTTAAAGAAAATTGTATTTTTAATACTTATTTACCTTTACTTAGTCATTATAGTATATATTCTCATGATAGTTCTTGCATAAAGAGTATATGCACTATCCTCTCTAAGCACCATCCCAAAGTAAAGGAAATAATCTAGAGTTTTCGTTTAGAATAGTGTTGTTTGCAAGCAACTTCAGTAGAATAGTACATGAAGGTCGAGATGCCAAAGGAGCTTATCTCTCTTTGGAGAGAGCAGAAACCTACACACCTACATGTTGGAGCTATTGGTCTTGTTCTCACCCTCTATAGAAGAAAGGGAATACTTGCTACAGTCGGGATATTTCTTCTAGGCATTGCCCATATGACATACCAAAATGCATTAATTGGTACCCTGTTGATAATTCTCAATAACGGAAGTGTCATCCTCACCACCGCCCTTGATTTCAATATCAAGCTAGATGATCTCACTCTGTCTGAACGCCTTCAAGTTCAGGTCCAGATCACTGTAGTAGAGTAAGATCTTACAGCCATTATGGTTACTCTGCACCACCAGATGATCTATCATTTGCAGAATCATGCCACAAATCTCAACTTCCTAAACTTTACTTCCGATGCTTTGTATATGGTAGTAGAGGGAGCTCATGATTAGACTACCATCATCCAGATCCCCAAGCAGTTACGACCAGAGGAGCTCGAAAAGTTGATGCCTACTAAATGGATCACTAACTACCAGAAAGTGTTCCATGCTCCTCACAGACATTCCTTTCACACCTCTACTTCAACTATTCTAAAGACTTTACGAGATGGAACTTTGAAATCCATTTACACTGCCCAATGAAGATTAACTTCGACCCTTATGGAGAACCAGTTTATGTTATTCATCATTGTGGTTTTTTTTTTGGGATGTAGATCTCTCTATATGTGAACCAGACTATAAAGTATATCTGAACCCTGAGTTAGATAGTGATGATGATGATGAGCTATATAATATGCAAAGAAGAAAAAAGAAGCACAACAAAAAGGAGATCTCTACTTGTCAGCTTACTTGACAAGTTCACTATCACCATGATGATGGTGATGATTATGAACCTTGAATTGAAAATCAAGTCTAAAGACCCAGAAGTATTCATGCAATGCTCAAAGCTGTTGATACAAATCATTTGATCTATCTAGAGTCAATCTCCAAACATCCTCAACCTATTATTCCTTCTATTCCAGTTGTTCCTACTCCAACCACTCCATGCATAATGATTAATCCTTATAAGGAAGACTTTCCTCCACTGGAGAGACGCAGTAATGACCAATAAAGGGTTATCTCTAACCTATATATTCAACCTCTGGCATGAGTACTCATGGAACAATACTTTCAAATCTGATTGATGAAACTCTTAACTGTCAAATGATAATTCTTTGGCCCAGAACAAATTCATTTGACAGATTGATTCCAAACTTGTTGGTTTGACTCAACAAACATAGGCTACTCACTAACAATTTGATACAGTCTCTGCAGAGATCTAGAAACTGTATAAATCTTACAAAGCTCAAATGGCCCAACTTGACGAGACTCTTCGATACTATGTTGATACTCAGTATTTTGGTCCTTATTTTATTACCAAGGAGCAAGAACGCAGAAAGGAGAAGGAGATCCTTCAAAAGATGGAAGGTGATGTGTAGAAAGAACAGTCTAAGACTATTTATAGAGCTTATCCTAAATCTTTTCTAGTTAACTAACCCAGTTATCCTTCACCATTATATCCTATCCCACCAATCTATTCTCTACCTATATACCCTGAAGAAGTTGACTATGAGAAGGTATTCAAGTTTAGTTATCCTTTGATCACCTAGTATATCCATCCTTCCGCCACTAAGCCCAAATCAACAAATCAAAGCCTAAGCCTCAAAAGCCTCTTAATCCATCACCTTCATATATTCAACCTACTGATCCATGTCCTAAATCAACTAAGTTAAAGAATAAACCTTTATAGATCCACACTCCACCATCTTCTCCTCCAAAACCACAACCTTCTCAATCTGCTAGCAAAAACAAGGCTCTGTAGATAGAGTTCGTAGCAACTCTTGCACCAACATCTGTTCCTACCATATATGAAGATGAAAGCCCCCTGAGCATTCTAACTTAAGAACCTTACCTCAAACATGATCTATGGTCTAAAAATTTCTAATAAACAGGATCCTCATGAAGAAGCAAGTATAAAACATTCTTGTCTTTCTATATGACCAAGACTACATTATTCAAGAATCAAGCTTTCAAGAGAGGGAGAACTTAAAAAGAAGCCATAGAATGAAAAACACACAAACTTCTATTGATCATCATTTTTAAGTGCTTGAATACAATGAAAGAGAAGCCTTGCTTTTATAGACTAACAAGGGAATAAAGACAAACAACTTTAAGGAAAAGATTCCTTAGGTACAATCATTCACATAACTTTTAAAAAGTAAATAGTAAAAAGTGAGAGACACATGGGTCCCAAATATTCCTAAAGGATAAGAAAGAATCTTTTAGGAGGATGTAGACCCCAAAATTCTTTTACAAACACAATGACACTTTATAAAAGACACATAATTATAAAGATAACTAATATAAGGGTCCCATAGTAAGAAGTGAAATCTTAGTCATTAGTCACGTCAAATCGATTCTTGCCTGAGATTAGAAGGAGAAACTCCTTCACTTTAGCTGTCAGTGTCAAAACGACCTCTGTAGATCTTTTGAATTTTATTGGGGCTAGCATCGTCTGTGTAAAGTCTTTATAGGAATTGATTAAGCTCTTCTTCATTAGGGATGAAAATATCATCATTGGGATCTTGTGCATCTCCGAAGGCTGTGAAGGTCCTATAGTATCAGAGGAAATTTGGACTAGTGTTAAATCCTCATATTCATAATATATTGGGCTATTTGTGCCTAGTATGTTGACTTTTGTCAGTTCATGTTCACTAGGAATAAATTCTCCTAGATAGGGTCTAAAAGGAGTAGAGATGATAGGCGTATGCTGAGGAGATGCAGTAATGATCAAAAAAGGGTATCTCTAACCTATATATTCGTGCCTTTGGCATAAGTGCTCAAGGAATAAATCTTTCAAATCCTGTTAATGAAACTCTAAACTAGCAGACTGATAATGCTTTGGCCTAGAACAAAGTCCTTCGACAAATTGATTCTAAACTTAATGGTTTGACTTAACAAACATAGGCTACACACCAACGAGTAAATGCAGTCTTTGTAGAGATCTAGAACTGTACAAATCTTACAAAGCTCAAATGACCTAGCTTGATGTGACTCTTCGACACTACATTGATACTCAGTATTTTGGCCCTGACTTCACCACACTAAGGAGCAAGAACTCAGAAAGGTGAAAGAGTCTCTTCAATAAATAGAAGCTGACATGCGAAAAGAACAGTCTAAGATTATTTATGAACCTTATGCTGCAACATTTCCAGTTAACCAACCTACCTATCCTTTATCGACATATCCTATCCCGCCAATCTATTCTCCACCAACATACCCTGAAGAAGTTGACTCGAAAAAGTATTCAAGTTCAATTATTCTTTGATCAGACAATATGTTCATCCTTCCACCATTAAGCCCAAATGGACCAAATCAAAGCATAAAGCTAAAAATCCTCCTGAGCTATCACCTTCACACACTAAACATGTTGATCCATACCCTAAACTAGCTGATTCGTGGAATAAACCCTTACAGATCCACAATCCACCTTCTTCTCCACTATAGCCTTAACCTCCTCCATATACTGGGAAAAAAATCTCCTTAGACAGAGTCTATAGTAACTCTTGCACCAGCGTCTGTTCCTATCATATCTAAAGATGAATGCCCCTTTGAGCATTATAACTTAATAATTCTTGCACCAACATATATTCTTGAGATATCTAATGAAGAATGCCCTTCTGAGCATTTTAGCAACTCTAAGCAATCATTTATAGTAGCTGAACCATTTGAAGTGTCTGAACCTTCTTAAGATGAATCTGCACAATTTGCTGACTTTACAAATCCAACTCAAGTCATAATGACCATGCCTCAATCTATAGATGTTGAGCCAGAGATCAGTGAAGCTAAGTCTACATGAACTGAACCCTTCATACCTTCACCAGCACCAACATCACTGATCAAACCTAGTTTAGATCCCTGGTTTACATTTGATGGTCTTCCACCTAGAAAATGGAGAGAGCGTCTCCATAAATTCGATGATTGGATTGATTTGCAAATGATTCGATCGAATCATCCTTTACAACATATTTTGTCATAGTTTACTTCTTATTTTACTGATACATTAAGAGAATGCGGGTAAAGTCCTAATGAATATCTCATACTTCAATTTGTTTAAGTCACATATGTTAGATTACTTCTTGGAGTAATTCATAAAGAGTTCATTGGTGACTTTCAGCTCATTAACAAATAGGTTAGACAAGAATAATTTGAAATGAATTTTTGTCCTCTAGATCGAAGAGATTTACAAAAACATTTCTAGCATATGATGGAATGTTATTATCTACTTATTGGATTAAATGATGTTACTCTTCGTTATAAATTCATTTCCTCTCTTCCAGAAGATTTACAACCTGAGTTACAAAGGACCATTGCTACACTCCGTCAAGATATGAAAAATATATCTCTTAAAGACATCTATCAGTTTTCCTTAGCTTCTCTAGATAAACTTTATGATCAACAGATATTCTCCAAGAACATGATTAAAGGCGTTCCTCTGTTAAAGAAAGTGTGTAAAAATCCATATCTGATGATCAAGTGTAAGGAGAAAAAGGATTGTGGTTGTCACACAAAGAAGAAAAATCATCACAAGAAGTTCTCCTATAATAAGTTCCACAAATCCCACATGTCTCTTAAGAAAGGCTACAAGCCCTTCAGAAGAAAGAAACATCGATGTTTTGTCCATTTCTTCAAAAGGATAAATCCTCAAGGAAAACTACCAGACTACCATTTTCTTTATGGAAAATTAGGACATTTTGCTTGTCAATGTCCTTATAAGACAAAAAGGGATATTAAACTCCTAGATTCTATTAAAACTATCATGCTAATCCATGATGACCATGGAAACATTGAAAGATCTCATAAAAGAATAATCTAGTCAGGATAAAGAAACCAAATTTGTTGTTTCCTTTGAGTCCTCTAATAAGGATGATGACTATCTCCATTTACGAAGATGACATCTTCAGTTCTAAAGATGACATGCTCTCTATATTACAACAACGATAATCGTGTCTTAAGCTTATTCCCAAGCCTATTCCTTGTCCATATGTGCAAATTCAGTGACTGTTCCAAAATAAGTATGATCGACCTATTAAAGCTACTGGTACATAGATACTAGATCTAATAAAAATAATTATGAAGCCTAACATTTTACGTCCTAAAGCGTGGAGTTCCCATGATGAATATTTCACTGCTACTGAGGGAAATACTTTCAAGATTGGGCTTATCACTAAAAGGAAATAGGGATCTGTTTCTTCCTAAACAATGTGGTATAAACCAAGGTTCTTAACAGTTATCTACCTGGCCCAGATATTCTTATTACTATGGATGTCTATTGTAAGGCATCTTCACTACATATTCTACCCATAAGAATCAGATGTCATGCTAACTTCAGTTCTTATACTGACTTCAGGAATCTATTTGAGCTTACTCAAGTACCACCACCATATGAAGCCTTGAGATATTAATTTTTGAACTATTGTCCTAAGTCTCATGCACAATTCTCTTATTCCAATCCTCTATGAAAGAATCCTTATTTCTTCATTCGTCTTCGTTTCAAGAAGAATAAAGATATCAATCTTACCGAGGCTACTCATCTAGGTATGAACCCCTGATGATCTGAAACCAGTACAAGAAAAATGTGTTATCCTTCTTCAGTAGGGACTTATTGAGCCCGTTAAATCAGATTGGGCTTGTCAAGTTTTTTATATCAATAAAAGGTCTAAACAGAAGCGAGGGAAAAAGAGGCTAGTCATTAAATATAAACCCTAAATGCTTTCCTACATAATGATAAATTCCCATTACTAAAGATTAATACGTAGGTACTATTTTTGGAGGAAGTTACCATCTTCTCCAAGTTTGATCTCAAAGTAGGATTTTGGCAACTTGGAATTGACCCTTAAAACAAATACAAGACAACCTTTTGTATTCCAAATGCCCAATACCAATGGATTGTTATGCGGTTTGGACTTAAAGTTGCCCCTTCACTATTTCAATGGACTATTAAGAAGATCTTTGAGCCTATTCTCCACAATGCCTTAATCTACATTAATGAAATCTTGCTATAATCTAAAATCCACGAGGAGCATCAAGCTTTACTACAAACCTTCTTGGATCTCACGAAGCAACAAGGATTATGCTTTTAACAAATAAGATCCACATAGGAGCGACCCAAATAGAATTTTTAGGCATGTATTTTCATAATGGATTCTATCAGCCTGAACCACACATTGCCAATGAACTACTACATTTTCTTGATAACAATCTCACAACCAACTAGACATAACAATTCCTTGGAATTATCAATTATGTTTAAGATTTCATCCCTCATATAGCCAATTATACATCGTCCCTATCAAAGTTGCTATAAAAGAATCCACCATCATAGGGAAAGGAGCAAACTAGAACCATACAACATTTAAAGCAAGCATGTCAACATACACTAGCCTTGAAGATTCCTGACAAAGGCCAGCACATTCTTCAGCAATGGAATGTTATTCTTACCAAAGATTTCACACTATAAATTCACCTTTCACCTTACCAAAGGTATCATCGTAGCTGATTTTCTATCTCTTCCTTTCAGTGTAATCACTACCTTGAATCATATCCCTTTCCTCCTTTTCATGGATGACTTACCTACTACTGCAAAAGCAAAGAAATTCTTTCCTTTGGTTTCTATTACACCCACTACTATTGCAAAAGTTGCATCTCTTTCCAAATTGAGCCTGTTCTATTACCTACAACTCTTTCTTAGTCAAACTAACTCACCTTATAGCCCCTCTCTGTTTAACCTCAGAGCTCCATACCTCAATGTGTTCTTCATTAATGGTCCACTCTCTGAGAATGCATTATGGTATCTTTGGGCTCTCTCTGCCCTTTATGCCTGTGCTTTCACCTTACCTCCTCTACAAGTCTACCAATATATCTGTGACTGATATAATGAAAGTTCTTTGTTATGGACTTTCCTTAAGTGGTATCAAACACTGGAACAATGGAGAAAACAACTTTCCATAGTCAATGAACAACATCGATTATGGAAAGCCCTTTTAAAGAAACAATCTACATAATGTTTCTTTATCCTCTGTCATATCTCACAACATGTACTTGTGTAATCTATTTTGACAATAAAGTCAGTTTTCATCACATTTCACACTATTGGCCAAGGTACAAGGAAAATGTCCTTAAATCTCTTAGAAGTTTTCTTAAGGACATAAATCATTTCCTTCAGCATACACCTATCATCTCTAATTCTCTTGGACCCTACCTAAGATAATTTATTATTGGTGAACCTGAAATGATAGAAGTTAACATATAAGGCCTAAACAGCCTAACATATTCTGAATTTGAGGATTCGATGCTAGTCTAAATTTCCTATGATACAGTAAGACCTTCACAGCCTCCAGCCTCCGGCCTCCTTCTTCTAAGATGCACAAGATCCCAATGATGATATTTTCATCCCTAATGAAGAAGAGCTTAATCGATACCTATAAAGAATCCACACAAACAATGCCAGTCCCAACAACAGACGAAGGACCTACAAAGCTCAATCTGACACTAACAGCTCAAGTGAAGGAGCTTCTCCTTCTAATCTCCAATCGTGGCAAGAACTGATTTGATGTGACTAATGACTAGGATTCCACTTCTCACTATTGGACCCTTCTATTAGTTGTCTTTATAATTATGTCTTTTCTAAAGTGTCATTATGTTTGTAAAAGAATCTTTAGGATCTACATGCTCCTTAAAAATTCTTTCTTATCACTTAGGAATATTTGGGACCCATGTGTTTCTCACTTTTTACTATTTGCTTTTTTAAAGTTATGTGAATGATTGTACCTAAGGGATCTTTTCCTTAAAGTGGTTTGTCTTTATTCACTTACTTAGTCTATAAAAGTAAGGCTTCTTTTTCGTTGTAAAGGAGGAAAGGTAAAAACACATGCACAAAGGGTAGAGAGAGCGTAAAGATAGCATAATGCATTCTCAGAAAGGGGATTATTAAGGAAGAACACATTGAGGTATGGTGCTCTGAGGTTAAACAAAGAGGGTCTGTAAGGTGAGTTACTCTGGCTGAGGAAGAGGTGTAGGTAATAGAACATGCTCAATCTGGCAAGAGATGCAACTTCTATAGCAGTAGTGGGTGTACTAGCAATCGGAGGAAAGAAATTCTTTTTTCTTATAGTAATAGGTAAGTCAGTCATGGAAAGGAGGAGAAGGATATTATTCAAGGTAATGATTATACTAAAAGGAAGAGATAGGAAATAAGCTAGGATTTACCTTTGGTAAGGTGAATGGTGAATTTATAATATGAAATACTTTCATTGATAATAACATTTCATTGCTGGATAATGCGCTAGCCTTTATCAGGAATCTTCAAGGCTGGTGGATGTTGACAGGTTTGCTTTAAATGTTGTATAGTTCTAGTTTGCTCTTTTCCCCATGGTGGTGGATTCTTTTATAGCAACTTTGACAGGGACGATGTATAATCAGCTAGGTGAGGGTTGAAATCTTAGATATAATTGACAATTCTAAGGAATTGTTGTATTTTTTTGGTTGTGAGATTGTCATCAGGAAAATGCAGTAGTTTACTAGCAATGTGTAGACCAGGCTGATAGAATCCATTGTAGAAATGCATAGTCTATTTAGGTCGTTTTGATTTAGCTCTTCTTTTCTGAATGCATAATCGCATGTTGCTTCATGAGATCTAAGAAGGTTTGGAGTAAAGCCTGATGATCTTCATAGGTTTTAGAGTATAACAAGAGAGATGAAGGCATTTTGGAGAATAGGCTCAAAGATCTTCGTCATAGCCTGTTGAAATAGCGAAGGGGCAACCTTAAGTCCAAATGGCATAACAGTCCATTGGTATTGGGTGTTCGGAATCAAATTTGGAGAAAATGTTAGCTTCCTTCTTTGGTAATGGGAATTTATCATCCTATAAGAAAGCATTTAGAGGTTTATAGTCAATGACTAACCTCTTTTTTCCACACTTCTGTTCAGACCTTTTATTGACATAAAAAGCCTGACAAGCTCAATCAGATTTAGTGGGCTCCATAAGTCCTTGTTGAAGAAGGATAACACAATCCTCTTATGCTAGTTTCAGATCATGAGGGAGGATTGATATCTTCGTTCTTTTTTACAAGAAAACGAATGAAGAAATCAAGATTCTTCTATTGTAACATCCCCTCACTTATGGGAAAGGGCAATGTGGTCTTTTTGAATGGGTTAGAATAATTGAAAGTGTCTTTATC
>JAOTAY010000007.1:93212-106607 GCA_025629805.1 Erythroxylum baracoense | reverse complement strand
AGTTAGTGATGTGTATGTTGATATGTAGTAAAGCTTGTTCAAATATTTACTTTGCTTAGTAATGAGAATGAGAATTTAAGAAAGTGCTTTTGTGTATGATGATGTTATTTTACAGGTTGAGTATGATGGTTATGGAAGTGGAATGGGTATGTGCATATTTTTCTTCGTTGAGATTGCAAAATTTTTGTTTGTTTTAGAATAGCATATTAAAGATTGGAAAGGTTGTATGGGATTAATCATTTGAGGTGAGATACAAGAATTTAACAAAAGTACTTAGTAGTTGAATTGATACAAAGAGATAAAAAATTTTGCAAGCTTTCTTAGGTGTAGAAATTGTGTTCTGAACTCAAGGGAAAAACTGTATCGATTTAGGTAGAATTTGTAACATCCCGTTCCCATATTAAGGGTTAGAACCCTAAAATACGGTATAGGTGAGATCAAGGACAGATTAAGAAAAAATGCATTTTCATGTTCAAGCATAATGATAGTACACACACATGTGAATTTGAATTTTTGCATACTAAAATGATTGTACATGCATTCATTGACATTTTCCAGGTATCATTGATCTATAAAAGTGATTACATTTGGAATTGTGAATTATTTGTATAAAAAATTGATTTTTGAGAGTATAACCATTTATTTAGAAATTTTGGTGAAATTTTGAGGATTATTTTGGTATTTAAAGGTATTTTTGGACCAGGAAAAATGCCAAGTGGTAGAATAATTGATGAATAATGAGAGATATAAATGTCAAAGTTAGTGGAAATTTTAATATGTGACATTAAGATTTATTGACAAGTGTCATTGAAAATTGAGAGAAAATTGGGTTAAAAATTGGAGGCAAATGGATTAGCTTATTAAAAGATCAAGAAGAGACCTTGAGAGAGTGACATGTGGCACTTGACACACCACTTGTTAAGTCACATTTTTATTAAGCGAAAGACCATATTTTGGTCTTCAACTTGCCAAAAACGACACATGCTTCCTTTTTGTTCAACTTCTTCATTTCTTTATCTTCTCCATTCCTCTCCTTCACCCATGACATCCACTCTTACCCTCATTATGTTGACTTTTGTTCAACTCTTTCACCTTGCTTCTTCAAAATTCATTTTCTCCCTCTTCTTGTTGCTAAAAGACTCAACCTATTCTGCCTTAAAAATGTGAAGATCGTGTATATGGGGGAGCTAGGGTTTCTTGGTAATTTGAAGGAGTTTGAAGCTAAACCAAGTAAGTTATGCTTAAATATCATGGGTTAGTGTAAATGATGTATGAAAGTGTATGGAAATGTGATAAATGAATGAATGAAATTTTGCCTTCTTTTGTATTGACGATGGGTTAGAGCTAGCATGATCATAAAAATGGGGTAGGAAGAGTGATGATTTGTTGATAATTGATAAGTTGTTGATGATGAGATGACTTTTGAGATAGAAAGGTCATTATGATGAATATGTATATGATATGTTTTGTTTTTGGTGTATATGATCAAGCATGGATTTTGAATTGTGTATAGATGATATTGAACTATAATTGGGGTATAAATGAAGAGGAGATGATGTGGATATAAGTTAGAAATGATATACTAAGCAAAAGAGAAGAATTAGGATGAAATTGATGATGAGGAGTGTTGGAAATATGTTAGATGTAGTGTTTCTACTGAACATACATCTGAAATTTAGACATATCTTGATCTAGGTATATCCAAATAGGATGATTATTAATTTATATTAAATTAGAGACGAATGACTACAATTTTTATGAAGAAATCGATTTTGAATTCTGTCTCTAAGAGTTTTGAAATTTGTCTTGAAGTTGAGTTTCATATTATGTCTCTGTTTCTGAACAGCATGTAGTAAATTGTGTATAACATGCATTATACTGAGCCAAATTGTATGAACTTTAGTTTGTTAGAAACTTAAGACATAGATGAAAATTTTTTTAGAAGAAGGTATTGCCAAGAAATCTCATGTTCTAGGTCATAATAGTCATACAAAACTGACCAGGAAAACAGAGTTGGAAAAGCTAGAAAATGAGTTCTGTTTATTGCTTTTTGTGAAAGTTAGCCGCGGCCAACTCTTTGGTTCGCCTCCGCCAGATTGTAGGGTTTCTCTCAAAAAAATTTCTCTGCAGCCAACTCGTTGGTTTGCCGCAGCCAACTTGCAAGATTTTACGAGGATTTCTCTCCGGAAAAGCTCACCGCGGCAAACTCCTGGCTTCGCCGCGGCCAACTCTCCTACACAGCTTAAACATGCTCCGATATTTTGACCATACTTTTTCATAGTTATCTGAATGGAGTGATTCTTGATTTGAAATAAAGTAGAGACATAGGGCTACAATTTGTCTGAAGAAAATGAATTTTAATTCTATCTCTAGAATTCCAGAATCTGACTTGAAGATGAGCACAGAATACTATCTCGATTTAAGAACAGTCCGAAGTATGTGGAGTATAAATTTTGGAATACTGAACCAAATTGAATGATTTTTGTGTCATTAGAAACTTAAGAGATAGGATAACAATTTTCTTAAGGAGTATTGCTAAATTACTGCATTTTTCTAGTTAGAGTGATCATGGAAAATTGACCCAAAAGTTTGGAATTTTGGAAATGTTATAAAAAGAAATGAGAGTCAGATACTGTGAAGAGCAATAATGCTAAAAATGAATTGACAAGTAATTGAGTTATAAAATGAGAATGTGGATAAAATGTTAAATTTGATAATATACCTGGGATTGTTATTGAGCATGCATTGTACATATTCCATATATACATTTGTACTTAAATGAATACTTAAAATTGTGCAAGGTTATAATGCGTGTAATGTGTGTATTGCATAATGTTGATGTGTAGGACCAACATCCACATCCAGATATTTCCAGATCATGAAAGTAATGCTAATCTAGAGCATACTGTGAGTTGACCTAGATGGTCTTACTTATTGATTGATCTATTTGTATTATGTATTGAATGATTTTCCAATGTGAATGTGATTATTCTGATTTCCAAACATTGATTGTCTGAGGAGTTTGATAAATGTGAGAATATTGAAGTGCTCCTTGTATGTGAATTTGATGAAATATGTGATATCTAATTTGATTGTTAAATGTCAGACCTAGTTTCGAAGAAACATGTGAATATGCATATGATTGAAAAAGTGTTTCTCAACATTTATGTTGAATGCCGGACCATGGTCCGATGATGAAAATGAAATTAAATGTGAATCCGAAGGCATGTGATAGATTGAAATTATATGAATGTGATGCATTCCATTACATGAATGCATGAAACATAAAGGAAGTTGTGACCAGAGTAGCCACCGCAAAAGAGCTTAAAGCTTAGAATGTGAAAAAGAAGTTAAAGCTCAGATTGTGAAAAAGAGCTTAAAGCTCAGAAAGTGTATAAGATCCAAAGGTTCATTATGTAAAATGAGCCCGATATCCCCAACGGATACGGGACAATTATCAATGATCCCAATATCCACAATAGATACGGGACAGTTATAGGCACTCGGTCACAACAAAGCAATAAATGAAAGTGAGTCTCATGCGCATTACATTATAAGTGATATGTGTATTTTAAATGATTGGATTGATTAATTTGACTGCCCTAAATGTGATTATATATGTTAAATGAAGTGATGTAAATTATGTGAAAATATGTGAACTGCATGTGTTACGTAATTGAGCAAGTCATCGAGGATGGTCACTCATTGAGTTCGCAAAACTCACCCAAAATTTGCAATATTTTTTTCAAGCTCAGAAGAGTTACCCCATTAGGCTAACGGGAGTATAGCCACTGCATCCAAGTAAGAGATAGAGGTCGAGATCAGTTCATGTCTGCATTAGTATTTCCTTATTTTTGTATCAAAATATGTATTTACAAGTATTTTGCGATGTGTATGTAAATGATTTCGTATTGTAATGGTTGTGACATTGTGTTTGAAAATATTTATGAATAAAAGTGGGCTCGATTTATTTATGGATTTTTCACAATATGTGTGCATTGTTTTAAAAGAAAGGAAATCTTTGTATTGAATTTGTTAATTTGTATATTCTGCAATTTTTTTGTACAATGTGTATTTGAACATTCTGATTATAATAACTTTCCAAATGGGAAATGTTTGTGAATGATTTGTGTTAAAAAAATTGTACCGAGTTTTAAGTGTTTGGTTGTTCTAGCATGCCACTCTTGTGGGGTACGCACTCAGACATCACTCAGGATGTCGAGTACGTGTCTGGTGAGGGTGGGGTGTTACATTTATTCCATAACAATTAGTGTTTAATACTATGAAATGCTTAAGACATTCAATTTAGTTTATATTTGGTTTTTAAGTACAACTCGGAAGAGAAAGAGCTAAACTAAGTTAAAAGAACAATATTTGAGCCATCTTGTTGAGATTCACACTCACTTGTCTTGATGCAGCAAGAAGAAGAAGGATTAAAAGTGAACAAAAGATAATAAAATGAAGTGCATATGGTGTATTGCAAGTCACGACCATGATTTAATTTGTCAGGGCTGTGACTCATAAATCATCACTCACAACCACGCAATATATCTCACGCCTATGACAACTAGTGTCATAGGAATAACACACCTTGCACACCTATGACAACTTATGTCATAGGCATGATACTCTTTTCATGCCCATGCAAGGAGGTGTTATGATAGTGAGCCTCAATAAGGCCATTCATGCCGGTGAAACTTCAAGTCATGTCCGTGACTACTAGATAGCTGTCCCGAACCCTAGTTTTCAATATAAATATAACATGTTATGATGGAAGAAGGTATGAAAGGTTTGAGGATACGTTTTAGTGGTTTCAAGAGGATGACGAGGGCGACATAGCACATATTTGGAAGACTCATGAAGGGTTGAGTTTCCCGATGCCTGTTTGGAGGTGATATCGAAGCTGAAGAACCCAAATAAGCATTTCTCTCATTATATTTTTTGTTCTATCTCTCTTAAGGATTGATTATGTTATCCTATGTTTAATGTTTGGGGTGTTATGTAAGAATGATTGAATGCTTAATTTGATTGTTTTTATATAAGAACTTATTGCTAGAATCTTTAATATAATCTATAATTGTCAAGTTGAGATTTGTTTGTGGCAACTAATAGTTTTTAATCATTAGGGATAACATAACCTAAGTTAAATGACTTGAGCTTATGTGGTTGTTTCCTTGATTCATCTCTTTTCCTAATTAGTAATGTGACTGTCCAATTAAATTTAAAGAGCTTGTTCGAGGTTGTTCAATAGCTTGGTTTAATTAACGAGCTCTTCTTAATTAAACAGGACCTAAGGGAAAATCAGGGTTAACAAAGCTTATTATCAATCTACGATTAATAGTTGCTAGGAGAGATATGAGAATAACAATTCAATGAAATATGTTTAATTGTTCGTAAGTAGAGATGATCGAGTCCCTAACAAAATTCATCACTTTCATCATTTGAGAATATTTTTCTTTAATTTGCTTTCATTAGTTTAGTTTCATTTTAATTTCTTATTTAAAAACCAAACCAATCCTTCCATAAGCAAAACACCAATTGATTTCATTTCAAAAGCTTTACACACACTCTCTATGGGATCAATGTAGACTCATCATTGCTATAGTTGTAGGTCTAGTTATTTTGAGTAGTGTTATCGTATGTTATGCCAATTGTGGCGTCGTTGTTGGGGAATGTGATGTTTTAGTTTTAGTTTTTAATTTTAATTTAGTTTTTGTACATATTTGTTTATAATTAGTTTCTTTTTAGTTATTTCTTGATCTTTTCAAGTTTTGTTTATTGTTTGTATGTTAAAAAATTAAAAAATACATGGAAGGAAGTAGTTTCTTTTGTAACTCATAATCCAAATCCTGTAGCTCATATTAGAATGATCATACTAACTTTAGTTATAGATGGGATAATCAGTAAAATTACTTCTATGATAGTTTTCAAGACACATAACCATTTCCATATAGACCAAATACTTCTTATTATAACTCAAGTCCATCGCTGGAAGAATTACTTAATGTTATGGTTACTAACAATATTCAAATTCAATAAAATAAACTACAATTCCAGCAAGATTAAGGGCTAGTTTGACAGGATACAAGGTTTAATGTCCAAGATTTGGAGAGCTAACAAAACTCGAGTACATATATGGAAGAATTGCTTATTGTTATGATTGTTAATACTCTATAATTTCAACAGGTTATACAACAATTTCAGGAGGACATGATGCAACTTCAGCAAAATATGATACAATTCTACCACGATACAACGTCTAGACTCTAGAACTTAGCAAGTCGGATGGGTCAGATGATGGAATCTCTTAACCACTAAGCATTATAAAGCGACGAGGAGCAGCCATATTAACAACGGGGTGTACCTAAGTAATGTTAGTGTAGAGATCTTACAGAGCAAAGAATAGTTTGAGAATATTGACACAACTACTTAAGGAATTGCTTGTGAAGAAGAAGTAGAGAAGGAGCTTGAAGGAGACATGGATATATGTTTTAGCTAGAAGGTAAGTACTGAGTCCATGATTATTTTTAAAACTAATCCTTCTCCTTTACCTAAAAGGTTGGAGAAATTAAGTGAAGAAGAAAAGGCTAAAGAGACATTTGAGATATTTTAAGAGTGCATGGACTTAGTAGAGATTGGAAGTTTGAAGATAGGAAAGACGATGGAGGTAGATGATCATCAACCTGGACCCTATCCTGAAGAATCTCAAATAGAAGAGGCTAAAACTATGACACTCGAAGATCATAATTTTGTCATGTGATGATGAGAAAAAGGAGTCGAGCCAGCGAAAACAAAGTCGCTGCTTGGGAGGTAACCTAAGGGAAGTTCATTTCTTTTCCTTTACATTTTCATATTTGTTTCTGATATGCATGTGTGTTTCTAAGTTTGTTTGTTTCTTACATGCTTTTAAGTTTTTAACTAAAAGAAGAGAGAGAATAAAACAAACAAACAAATTCTCTTTTTCGATTACTTATAGGAATGTGTAGTCATAATTAGAGAGTGAATTGACTAAAAGAATCCATGGAAACTTTAACATGTACTTTTTCTATTGTGATTGGTCAATATGCATTATCTTTAGAAGAGTAGTGACTAATAGTCAACAAAAGCCAGTGAGATTTTGAGCTTGAATAGACTGACACATTTATATCAGTCTCATTGTCTTTTACTTATGTGTGACTTCATGACATGTACATCCTGACTTTAATTTGATTTTCTATTCAAGACCACATTTTTATCACATGCATTAATATGAAAATGATTAGGCATTCTTTGTTTTTACAAGCTACATTAGCCAAATAGCCTACCCATTGATATGAAATTTTCTTTGTTAAGCCCCTTTGAGCTTTATTAGCCTTTATTTTTGTATTAACCACATTACATGCTATTAAAATTAACCAAATGTCCCACCCAAGTCATAAAGCTAGTGGAGCATTTGTTAATTGTTGATGATTGTGGATGTACAAAAGTCTAAGTGTGGGGTTATGCACATATATGGGTTTTTTAAATTTATTAAAATGTCATGTTATGAATTACATTATTGGTGTAGCTTCTTTCAATTTTTATATGCAAAGAAAAAGAAAGAAAAAGAGACAAGAGAAAAGAAAAAAGAAAAAAGAAAAAGGAAAAAGAAAAAATATATGTTTAAATAAAAGTATTAAGGACGAAATGCATATGTTTTACAAAGTTATTCATTTTTACTTTTCCCTCCTAAAGTTGTATTGAATGGGTAATTTGAATATGATGCATATTGGGTAGATGTGGATTTGAAGGATCACTCCATGTAGTTTCAATGTATTTTCATCAATTGTATGAGTGATTCCTTCTATTTAGTTATGCTTCATATGGTTTGTGGTGTAAGAGTTTGAATTTGAGCTAGGAAACATAGTTTTTTTGCATTTAGCATAGTTGATGTACACAACTATGAGTGAATATTGGTTTTTATGCTTGATGGTATATTGAGTTTTTTCTTATTTCACTAGCTTTGATGGCTTTTACACTACATTACCCAAATACATCTCACCTTACCCTTACCTACACTACAACCGTAGAAAAGTCCTTTAATTCATGATTATGCATATGAATCCTAGTGGTGGAGAAATGAAATGATTTACAAAATCGTGGAATGTCATGATCATGAATTATTTTTTAATGTACCTATGGATATCTTATTTAAACAAATTTTGAAAAATTCTAACTCTAGATTGCTCAATTTCTAAAGATAATGATTGTTGATTGATCATGAGTAAAATCGTTGAATGTTGAGATCTTGTTATGGTTTTGGAAGTTGTTTCTCTTTACTTATGGTTATCTATTCTTAGGAAATATGGAAAATGAGTAAGTGTTTTTGGTTTTTTGACTTTAATTTTGATGTTTTGCCCAAGGATGGTCGAAATTTAAGTGTGGGAAAAATTGATATGTGCTTAATTGATGATACATTTATTCCATAACACTTAGTTTTTATTACTATGAAATGCTTAAGACATTTACTTTAATTCATATTCAGTTTTAGGTACAATTCGGAAGCAAAAGAACTAAAGTGAGTCAAAAGCACAATATTTGAGCCATCTTGTTGAGATTCACACTCACTTGTCTTCATAGAGCAAGAAGAAGAAGGATTAAAAGCAAAGAAGAGATAAGAAAATGAAGCGCATATGGTGTATTGTAGGTCATAGCCATGACTTAATTTGTTATGGTTATGACTTATCAATCATAACTCATGGCCATGCAAGAAATCAATCATCACTTATGACCATACAATATATCTCATGCTTATGATAACTTGTGTCAGAAGAGCTTGGCGTGGCACTCCTTGTATGCCCATGGAAGGAGGTGTCATGACCGTGAGCCTCAATGAGGTCATTCACACCTATGACACTTCAAGTCACACCCGTGATTGCTATACAGCTGTCTCGAACCCTAGTTTTCGCTATAAATATAACATGTTATGACAGTAAAATGCATAAAAGGTTTTAGGAAACATTTTAAGGGTTTTGAGAGGATGAAGAGGGTGACAAAGCACATCTTTGGAAGACCATAGAAGGTTAAGTTTCTCGACACTGGTTTGGAGGTGATATCGACAACAAAGAACTTGATTAAACATTTCTCTCATTGTGTTTATTGTTCTTTCTCTCTTATGGATTGATTATGTTATCCTATGTTTAATGTTTAGGTGTTTTGTACGAATGATTGAATGCTTTATTTGATTATTTTTATAGAAGAACCCATTGCTAGAATCTTCAATATAATCTGTAATTATTATGTTGAGATTCGTTTGTAGGTATTAGTGATTTCAAACCATTAGGAATAACGTAACCTAAGTTAAATGATCTGAGCAAGTGTGATTATTGCCTTGATTAATCTCTTTTCCTAACTCATAATGCATTTTTCTAATTAAATCTTGAGTGCTAAAGTGTTTTCGAAGATAGACTTAAGAAGTGGTTACCACCAGACTCAGATGTGAGAAGGTGATCAGTGGAAGATTGCATTCAATACTAAGTATGGCTTGTACAAATGGTTAGTAATGCCCTTTGGTCTCACTAATGCTCCGAGCACATTCATGCGACTTATAAATGAGGTATTGCGCCCTTTACTTGGAAAATTTATTGTTGTGTACTTGGATAATTTTTTCCTTTATATAAAGAGTAATGAGGAGCATATATTGCACTTGAGATTGCTTTTTGACATGTTGATAAGGGAGAAATTACATAGGAAGATTGAGAAGTGCATTTTCATACTAGATATTGTCATATTCTTTGGATAGGTTGTGTCTAAGGATGTTATTTCTATTGATAACTTAAACATTGATGCTATTAAATCATGGTGAACTCCTAAATATGGTAGCGAAATGTGTAGCTTTAATGGATTGGCTTCTTTTTATCGAAGATTTGTAAAGAACTTTAGTTCTATTATGGCACCAATTACCAAATGTATGAAGAAAGGGAAATTTGAATGGAGTGATTCTGCACAAAAGGCATTTGAATTGATTGAAGGGAAGTTGTGTTATGCTCTTATCTTAGTTATTCCTAATTTTAACAAACTATTTAATGTAAAATGTGATGCTAGTGGAGTCAGAATTGGGGTTGTACTTGTTCAACAAAAACATCTTATTGTTTATTTTAGTAAGAAGCTTAATGGATCTAAAATGAATTACTCTACTTATAATAAAGAGTTCTATACAATTTTTTAGGTTCTTAATCATTAGAGTCATCTGTGAGCTAAGCCTTTCATATTGCATAGTGACCATAAAGCATTAAGGCATATTAATGGGCGAAAAAGACTTAATCCACGTCATGCTAAGTGGGTCGAGTTTCTATTACTTTCTAATTGAAGTATAAAGATGGATGTTCTAATTTTGTAGCTGATGCATTGTCAAGGAGATACTCTATGCTTCCAATCTTAATTCAAGGCTCCTTGGCTTTGAAATCAGCAATAATTCTTATATAGGGGATGAAGAATTTGCTTAATTATTTTTACTTTGCAAAAACGGTGCGTAGGACTAGTTTGTAATTTAGGATGGTTTTCTCTTCAAAGGGAATAAATTGTTTATTCCCATGGCTCTTTTCATGATTTATTTATTCACGAAGCTCACAGTGGTGGTCTTGATGGTCATTTTGGTTCAGAGGACTTGTGAAATTCTTCAAGAACACTTCTACTGGCCTTATATGATTGGTGATGTGCAATCTATTGTTAATCGGTGTAGTACTTGCCAAACAACAAAAAGTACTTTTCACCAAGGACTTTACATACCTCTTCCTATTCCAGAAAAACCATAGGAGGACATTAGTATGGATTTCATTGCTGGATTACCTCATATACAGTTTGGTAAGGATGCAATTATGGTGGTTGTAGATCATTTCCCAAAGATGACTCATTTTGTTGCATGTCATAAAACTGATGATTCTTCTCATATTGCTAATTTGTACTTTAAAGAGAATATTCGTCTTCATGGGGTACTAAGAAGCATTGTTTCTAATCGCAATTCAAAGTTTTTGAGTCATTTTTAGTGGATCATGTGGAAATTACTTAGAATAAAGCTGTTATTTAACATTACTCACCATCCCCAAACTAATGGCCAAACCAAAGTTACAAATCACACTCTCTATGCCATGATTTGTAGATTGGTAAACCAATAAAGATTGGGAATTAAAACTTGCCTATGCTAAATTTGCCTAATCTTACTTATGCTACTAGAGTATCTCCTTTCGAAGCTATTTATGGCTTGAATCCTTGTGTCCCCGTGGATTTACTTCCTATTTCAAAGAAGATTGGGTGAGTATAGATGCAAAAGTCAAGGTAGAGACAATGAAGAAGCTTCTTGAGCAAATTCACACAAAGATAGAGAAGCTTAATAAGAGTTATAAGGTCCGTGCTAATCGTTTTCGCAAGCAACTGAGGTTTCAGCCTAGTGATCTAGTTTGGATTCATCTTCAAAAGGAAATATTTCCAGGAAAAAGGAAGAATAAACTTACGCCTCATGCTGATGGACCATTCAAAGTGCTTGAACGAATTAGAGAGAGTGCATACAAAATTGATCTTTTAGGAGATTATAGAGTTTCTGCTACTTTCATTGTTGGTAATCTATCTCCTTACTTAAATGACGAAGATTTAAGGGCAAATGCTTTTCAAGAGGGACAGAATGATGCTGAGACACAAGTAGAATTTGTCTCTAGGCCATTATATTTGAATTTACAGGATAATTTTTGTGCACAAAGGTAATGGGTTTCAAAGTTTTACAAACGATGTAATATTTGGCTATACATGTGTGATTGCAAGTTTTGGGTTTGAATCAAAGTGAAGCCTTGTCTGTTGGGCCTAAAATTTTAAGAGCATGCAGTGGATATGCAAAATTAGTCTTCTATTAATTTTCATAATTTTGGAATTTTCTACAATTAGTTTTAGTCGTTCACTTGGACACTAAGTCTGATAGCTAAAAACAGTTCATAAGACATTTTTCCCTTTCCAAAATTAGTTTCCTTATTCTTTCAGATCTTTAGTATGATTCCATAGTTTCTAAGTTGTTTCCTAATAGTATTAGGAGTTTTCTTTCAGATCTTTAGGATGATTTCAGATTATATAGGTTGTTTCCTAATAGGATTAGGAGTTTTCTACTACAAATAGGGGTTATAAGTTGTATTTTTGTGTCTGTTTTAGAAATAAAAGTTTAGACTTTTTCTTCACAAATTAGACATTGTGTTAGACCCCGTTTCTAGAGTCTAAACTCGTACTCTGATACCACAACTGTTAGGCCCCGTTTCTGGAGTCTAACTCGTCCAGAATATCATAAAATTTGAGCTTAAACTAATAAAATCACCCTAACCATTATTGATTCATCTTCATGCTTTGATACCATAACACATCTTAAAGAACTTATATGTAACCAAAATTGTTGTTCAAAAATTCATCATCTCAAATTAATTACTTCCTCAAGTATTCCTAATTTTAACTGAACTTTATCCATACGTAAATTCACATTTCCACTCAATGGCATCCATATATAATTCATAATTCAATAACACCAAAAGATAAGAGTTTTTACATAGCCGTAATGGTATTTCATACCACAATACATCCATATCTCATAATTCCAAAATAAATAAGATACTGGAACTAATAATGCTTAAAATGTAACTAAAAGCCTCATTGTTACAAAATCTAGCTTAAAATACAAAAATATGCAACTTGAAGCGATGCCTTGATCCTCTTTCACTTAATTTCATGTTCTTTACCTGAAGATGGGATGGATAAAGAGGGCAAGCTTAAAGCTCATGGGTAACAAGTCTATAATCGAGAAACAAGCAAAAACCCCGTTTTAAAACTCAGTATCATTGAACCTTTCCATAACCATAGTAATTTTGCATTTAAAAATCATAAAAACACTTATTTTATGAAATTCTCAATTTATCAAATAATTCTCAATAGTACAAATCATGTATGCATCCATCTTGTCAAACAGACTATGAGCACATAAGCACATCATAATGGTTCGGGTGGATCCAAAACAGAACATACTACACAATTCTCAGAAGGGTTTTGTGTAGCCGTGAACTTAGGGGAGTCTATAAAGGAGCTCCATGCCACTAGCGGGCAGGCGGGAGAAGCCTTTACTTGGTCAACGTGCACGTGACCGAACTTAGGGGACCACCACAAACCCACATAACACATAATTCATGACTTGTAAACTTGTTGTCTAAAATGGCAATTCTTGAAAACTTGCTTTTCATAGACATGAAGTATTTTGAAAACATGATTTCATAAAATGACCTATGTGACGCCCATAGGTCATTCCGATACATATCCTATGATAAGGGAGCGCTACGTGCAATCACTAAATCACTCCACATGGCATCACATCAATTTGAATAATAAAACATTAATTATAAACCACAATATTTTAAA
>JAOTAY010000007.1:25257-46724 GCA_025629805.1 Erythroxylum baracoense | reverse complement strand
CTATTCTAATTCCTCTGATTAACACACTTGGACCCGTTTCTCTGGTCCGACCCGTTCTCTGGAAACGGGATGTTACAGTACCTACACCGCCGGTTCAAGCTGCCTTATTCGAAATTGAACCAGCCCTCCTCAATATGCTTAAACAGAATATACAATTTTGTGGATTGACAAACGAGGATCCCAATACACAGATCGTGAACTTCCTCGAAATCTATGATTCTTTTCGATATCATTAGATGTCAGAGGATGTAGTCATAATTCAGTTGTTTCCCTTTACCCTTAGAGATAGAGCGAAGGCATGGTACCATTCCCTTAACCTAGCTAACATCACGACGTAGGATCAGCTAGTTCGTGCCTTCTTCGATAAGTATTTCCCTTTGACTAAGACCACGAAGATTATCAAGGAAATCACCAATTTCCAGTAAGGTGATGGGGAATCAATCTATGAAGCGTGGGAGAGATATAAGGATTTTCAACGAAAGTGCCCACACTATAACCTACTCAAGAAATTCCTGCTGTAAACATTTTACAATGGAGTAAACCCACCGACGAGAGGTACAATTGACGCAGCTTCAGGAGAATCACTAATGTGAAAGACAATTATGAAGCGGAAAAGCTGATAGAGGAGATGGCAAGCAATAGTTATTTATGGACAAATGAGTAGGGTAAGCAACTTGCTACTTTCAGGGAGCAAAAAGGAGTTATGGTGGTCGATCAGATGACAAAAATGCAAGCAAAGATCAACAACTTGACGAGACAGCTAAGTAGTATTTAGGCTTTGTCCTCAGCCCAGGTGAAAGCTGTACAATTAAAGTGTGAGCTATATAGACAATTAGACTATGATATCGTAGATTGTTACTTAATGAAGGAAGATAATCAGGAGCAAGTAAATTATATGGGGGCGCAATATAGACGAGGAGGGGGCAACAATCCCTACTCCAACACCTACAACCCTGGGTGGAAGAATCACCCTAACTTCTCCTGGATAAATAATGTTGGACGACAGTTTAGGCCTCAAGGACAATCGGGATTCCAATAAGATAAATCAAGCTTGATGGAAACTAAGTTGGACAAGATTTTGGATAAAATTAGAGGCATGGAAGATGCGCATAGGAGGATCGAAAGCAAATTCGAGCAAGTAACGAAGAATTTGGAAGTCCAAGTAGGCCAACTAGTGGAGGCAATGTCTACTTAGAATGTAGGTTCCAAGCAATACCGAGTCCAATCCAAAAGAATGGATCATGGCTATTAATCAAACTCGGGACAAGGAATCGGAACAAGGGAAGGAAGAACGAGATAAAGGAGAAGGTCAAGTAATTGAGGAATTTCTTCCAAGTGAGCCCATAATCGAGCCAATTAAGGCAACTCGACCTGGAATCCCATACCCTAACTTTGCTTAGTGGAAATGAAAGTAGGGCATCGAGGAATTTAAAGGAGATTGAATCAAACAAGGTTAAGGAAGTGACGAAACAACTACAAACAAAGTTCACATTAAAGAAATATGTCAAAAAGAAGGTTAAGGAGCAAATATCGGAAGAACACCCTAATATCGCACAGAAGAAGGAAGACCCAGGGGACTTTTATATTCCTTGTAGTATCAATGGAGTGATCATAGACAGGGCATTCACGGATTTGGGAGCAAGTATCAACATGAAACCCTATAACTTTAGCCAGAAGTTGGGGATAAGAGAGTTAGTACCCACAAAGATGTTGATAAAGATGGCCGATAGAACATTGCATCAACCGAAGGGGATTATTAAGGATGTGTGTGTAAAAGTTGATAAATTTACCTTTCCCACAGATTTCTATATGTTGGACATTGGAATTAAGAAGTGAATTTGAAAAGAATGTGTAAAGTGCAAAAGAAAAAAATAAACAAATGCTGGAAAACTGTAGGCCACGATCGGAGCATATTTTACCCTCCAACCGCCTTTATATTCAATTCTAACTTCACTTTTTCATTCACTTTCACTTTTATTTTTTCTCTCTAAAATTGAAACCTATAAAAACTCTCACATCTTTCTACACATTTTCAAACCTTAGTTTCTTCTAAATTCTACCCAATTTACAAGAAATATGCCGCGTATTAAGTAATCAGCCAGACGGGAGCAATCAGGACAAAATCAAGTTGCGAGATATGGGAGAAGAAACAAAGCAACAGACTTTATAGTACCTTTCCCAATCTACATAGAGGAGGAAGGTACTTGTTTCCAATCTCTAAATGCTAGACAAATAGTTGTTCCCAAATATTTTGATTTTTAAACACTTGATAGGTTAGAACTGTGCGAAAGAGTAGAATAAAAAGAAAAAGAATAAATAAAAAGAAAAATTCAGTAAAAGAGCCCAGATTCCAAATGAACAAATTTAAACTTGAAAAAAAATCTTTCTGATTCTCGAAGAACTTAATTGAATGAATTCAGTGGCCCCAATTTATACGTTTCTAATTTCCTGTTTACCAGGAGCTCACTTTGGAATTTTTCACTTCACTATCCTATGACCTTAGGAACCCTAAGGAAATGTAGTTTTGGTTTAGAGGAAGAGCTTATGAACTGAACGTAGAAATCATGTGTGATATGTGTAGGTTTCCTTGAATCCTCCATTATCAATCAGCATGATGATTTTGATCCTTCTCGATATTGAAATGAACTCACTGGAATAGAGCAATTTCATGTCAAGAATGCTTACAACAACATAATAAGGTCCCACAAGCACTTGTTGTTGCACCAATTCATATTTCAGCAGGTTTTTGATAAATCAGAAACCAACAAGTGTTCCACAAAGGAACTTTTTGTGTTGTGGTGCATAGATTCCAGTGTGCACATCCACACATATGCTAAATGCTATTGTTGCGACTCCGCGTAAGAGGAGCAATAATTTAGGAATGAGGTACTTAGTGTCTGCCTTTGCTCAATATTATGGCGTGGACTATAGTGGGTTAACTATTAATCTCCCTGACTTCCTAAACCATCACCATTTATGGCGGGCTGAAATCCTTAAGTCCCATAATATGAAACTTCGCGATATCAGCCAGAAGACACATGTTAAGATTAGGGCCAGTCAGGCGAGCTAGAGTTCAGCGCCACCTCAGCAGGAAGAAGAGGACTCAATTAGTGAAGAGTCTGAGGAATAGGAAGAAGAAGATCAAGGTTGGAAGAAAGTCTTGGAGGCAATCTTCGCAAACAACAAGACAGTTCTTGATACATTTACGGAGCACACTAGAATGATGAAGGAAATGGCTCGAACACAATGACGCCAGCTCCGAGATATTCGTTAATTCCATCAGTATTTATAGTCTTAAGTCGTTCAATTTCCGCCTCCGACACCATCCCCGCCTCCATATCCATGAGATTTTTGTCTAACCCATTTTTTCAAATTATTCTTTTTTATTTTATTTTCTGTTTACTTTAATTTATGTTCTTCTTTTATATGCTAGTTTGTTCCCTTCTCACATTGAGGACAATGTGTTGTTCAAGTGTGTGGAGGGGTATGAGTTTTCTTTTTATGTGATTTTACATATGGTATGATAGTGTTAGGTTGCATTTTGTAATTTGTTTGAATGTGTCAATGGCTTAGATGGATTGAAATTGATTTAATTTTGAACATAGTCTGTTAGGTTGTGAATAATCATTAGCTCGTAAAATTAGTGAATTGGGGTCTTTGGTAAACATATAGCTTAATTAGGATTTAGTGTAAGTTTAGCACTCTCTAAATTGCCACATTCATTCATAATTTGAGGCTTTTGAACTTAAGTAGCTTTGCTAGTATTTTTCATGAAAACGAGTAGCCAAAACAATAAGGTAGGCAATAAATAAAAATTAAAAATGTTTGTTAAATAAATAACAATTCCACTGGCCTTCGGGTTATGAATAGAGTTAGTAGCCAATTGAGAACGTGATATAGCCGAGTAATCGGATCGACATGCATCACAAATGTGTGCCTCCAGATCAAAAAGCTATAATGATGTTCTAACCAAGCAGCTTAATAAAAACATGACTTAGTTGAGTAACCGGATCGACATTCATTACCAATGTTTGCCTCCGCGTCAAAAAACTAAATCATTGTTTTTAAAAAAGTGTGCTCTTAATAAAAACCTACCGGCCTTGTAATAAGCTTGACTTTTCATGAAAACATATTTAGGAATAGTTAGATAGTATGAATGACCAAAGAATTATTAATGTCTGTGCGCAATTGAAAAGGGAAAATAAATTAACACTTGTATCTGGATTAATTTGTATATTTAGAAGCCCTTAGACATGGATTTTGCATGTTAATGATTTGATATAACTTGAATGATTGTGTTTAAGAGAGACACGGAGAAGAAGTCTACATGAAGTACTTCCCAAAACTGGAGGTTTCCCATCGTTGTTGCCTCCGTCATCCATTCCACTTGTATTTTCCGGTTTTATTTTCAATTTTATTGATGTATAGAATTGGGATAGCCGTTGAGAATAGGATTTGTTGAATGTTGAGATTTTTCTAAACTCACCTTCGGGAATTTTGTCTTTAATATTATTGAAATTTGATTATTATGTTTTATTGGATTATTTGTGATTTAATTTCTACACTTCATAATTCGGTAACAAACTGAGAGAGTGAACTGAGTGAAAATCATTAAATTGCGCTCGTAAGAGTTAGGTAGTTTAATAGATCAAGAATTGAATCAACCAGTAAAATTTGTGTAACGAGAGATCTTGCATAGATTTCTGGTAGTTTAGTGGACAATTTCATATCTAATTTAGGTTTTGGATAAATTGTGAATTGAGAGGTTACAATTCCCATAATCTAATTAGGGTTTATAAATTAAGGTTAATGATTATAACTTGAGAGAGAGTAATCAACCCTAGGGTCATCTAGAACTGGTAATTCAATAAATTCATAATCAATTAGTTTTCATTAAAGTTGGATTAAAATCTCCTTTATCTCAGTTGGTAGTTTTCAGGTTGATTTTGGATTTGGTATGTAATTGCTATCTTGTTAATATTTTTGAATTTGATTATTGGAATTAATTACCTGATTAAATTATTTTTTGTTTAGTTTTGTTCATTGAATGATTTTGAATTAAGCTCAGCCTTAGATTTTAGGATTAGATTAACCTCCTCGTGGGATCGACACCTTAGGTACTACGTGAATGACTCATGCATTTACGGAATATCGAGGTTTAAAAATATTAAAACTTCATCGAAACCTGTGATCAATTTTAATATAAAAGCGTCTTAATCTTTTAAATAACCTTTGGGAAATACATGGGAAGTGTTTTAATCATATTTGGATTAAAAAAATTAATTTTGAGCATTCAAAAATGTTAAAATCATTATTTTAGGGTGATTGGTTGACTAATATAGGTTAATGTTGTTAAAATTGATGTTCTAAGGGTTTATAGCAACATTGGTTGATGTATTGGTCGATCAATGTATGTACTGGATGATAATGTTCCAATGGCTAGTAAAGATAAAGCCTTTAATGCATACTGATCGACTGGTATACTACACTAGTCTACCAGTACATGGAATATAATCATTAGTTCTTAGCTCCAACGACTATTTTAGGCCCCAAAACTCTATAAATAGATTCTTTCTCATTAATTTTAGTATCAAGAAGCTTTTGATTGTTCTACTCACACATTTCTAAGTATTTTCAATTACTTGAGCATTCATTGTCTCATTTTAAGTGAGTGAGCCTTTAACATCAAAGTGAGCAATTTTTGAGTTGTAAGTTGGTTGTTGGGTTTAAGATCATTGTATTAGGGTTATCAAAAGTGATTTGGGGTTCCTATTTGCCTTAAAGAAAGATTAAAATGGAGGTTCCTTTTTGCTAAAATAAAAGATTATATAAAGGGTATTCTTCACCTTAAAAGAACATCTATAATGGAAATTTAAGAAGAGTCTTGGGAGTGAGCATAGGCAATGATTGTTTACAAAACCACTATAAATTGACTTGCGTTTCTCTTCCCTTACTCTTTGTTTTATAATTTAATTCATTCGTTTTTATTTCATATTTTCATTTGTGGCACTTTTCATAAAAGTATCAAACATAAGACAAAATCTTGAGTTCACCCAATTCACCCCCCCTTCTTAGGTGCCATTAGGGAATAAAAGTAACATTACGAGAGGAGCTGAGGAAGGTGGCTAAGATGAAGAAACAATTGCATTTTTGTGAATGAATGGATATGTAATATAAAATTGAATGTCATCATAGAGAAGATCTCAATATAAATGTACATATGTTATATTTTTAGTGGATTAACTCTAATAGCTAAATTAACCATTGATAATTTTTTTTAGAAAAGGGAATAGAGCTAAAAACAAAATAATTGATTTTTTTTCTTGACTTCATCTACATGTTGAATCTCTAATAATCCAAATCACTAAAATCAAAACTCTAAATTAGCTAATTGAAATTTAGCTGTATTAAAATGATCCTAAAAATTAGAAATTAAATAAGAGATTTAGTTTTATATTACTTGTGTTATAGTTGGGAAACATATAAAACACATCATAAAAATTAATATTATAAAATCAGATAAATGTTGAAATGCTTTATGAAGTAACAAATCTATCTCCCTACTAGAGTAAAAGAAGTGAATGAAATGAGACAAAAGAATTCCAATCCATTAGTGAATGATTAGTCTATAACATGAATAATTTCTAAACTATTATTATAGTTACATTAAAATAATAGGCCTATTTATTCTTAAAATTTTCATCAATATCAAAGAAAAAGGATATGATCGAATGAGATTCAAGCATACATTGTTAATTTTTATTCTCTTATACATTTAAATGTATATTTAAGAAGTTAGTAATTCTTGTTCTTTTACCAACAATAAGAATATAGAATATGAAAAGGAAATCAAAATTAATATTAATTTTCTTGATATTGACAATAATCATCACTTAACAACATATCTTCAACATTAAAAAATTATTATAAAAATTATAATTAATTATTAAATTTTTTATCAAATTTTTTTTCATTATGAATAGGTAATCATAAAACAAATAATATCATAATTGTTTAATAGTATGAATTTGTTTCGTAGCTTGATCACCTATAATTTACAAAAATAATACTTAATTGTTAATAGCTTGTATCTCAAATCCAACAAATTACTTAATACCATAGTATTATGGATCACATTCTAATAACTATAAAAATTTTCACTCATTTTGTTTGTCGTTCCGCTCACATAATGTTAATTTGATCTTATAAAAACAAATATGAGTAATTGGGTATATTGTGCCAGATTTACAACTTGATCACAATATTAAACACATTTAATTTATGAGAAATTTATTTTATTAACTCCTATTATAAATCTATCAATAAACAAATTATTGTGCATCACATTCTTTCAACCTAATAACTATATTTGTATACTTAATTGCAACATCATAAATTGTAAATGTAGAATTTTTCTTTTTTAGACAATAGATATAAATTCTTAGTGTTAGAAATTTATAATTGTCTTTTTTTCTCAAAATTTTTGAATCTACTTAGGTTTTGCATTTTGATAGACTACACTATCTTACATTGCGTATATACGTTCTTTGATAATGTCCAACACATTCTTAGCAATTAAGTTCATTATATATGCACAACAACACATATCAAAGATCCTTTCCTTTATCAATAAGCTCCCAACACTCAACTTACTCTTAATTTTATCATTTATAACTTCTTTTATACTACAATTGTTCAAAGTCATTGTTGATAATTTCACATAGATGTTCCAATCTATCAAATAATCAATTAATATATTCATTGGTCTATTGCTTATGTGAGGTGTCCATATATAAATAAACTTATCATTTAGAAGAAATTTCAGTTATCAAATACAATAAAAAAAATAAAATTAACATAAATTTATCAAAAATATTTTAAAGCATTATTCATCTGAAGATATGACTGTATAAAGTCCACGTGTTTTTAATATAATGTATTGTGATAGTTATAAAATCTTTTTAAAAGTTTTTAAATGTCTACATATAATAGTCGTTCATTATTTATTGACATCATCTTTATGCACTCATCTAAGCATCATAAATTTTAAAGTTATCCTTCTTAATGGTATTTTAGATAAGGATCTTAAAAGTTAGTTAAAGTAAAGTAAGAAATTGTTAGAAAATCAAGATAGGATCTGATTCTGACCGCAATGAAATAATTAAAAACTTTTTCGTATTTTGATTTCCTAAAAATCAAGATCACTTTAATTTTATAAAATGATTAACAAAAAATCATAATAAAGCATGAATCTTAATTCATACCTTATTTCGAAGCTTGATCCTTTTCTTACAATATCTCATGAACCGTTTCTAAAACTAATCCATCTCAACCACTATAGCTGCACCAGTGTTTGACTTATAATGGTATCCACACAACAGGTTGAGAGAACTCTGTAACTTTTATAGAGAGGTTTAAGTAAGAAGTGCTAGCTCCAATAAAGCTTAAGTCTATTTAAAATAAAATTTAGACATTTTAATAATTTAATTCTAATTTCAATTAAACTTCTAATTAGATACCAATTATGCCTAAATAATATCCAATATTTTATATTGATAATTATTTATTAAATACTCATATTTAATAATAAAGTTTCTCAAACTTTATAATCAAATCCAACTTGATTAAAATATCTTTGCTCTTTTCAACCCATTCTTTATATGAGACCCATTAGATTCTCAAATATGTTGGTAATGATTATAAATTCTAATTCTATTTTACAAGTAAAATTAGATAAATTAAAACTTCTTTTAATTTATCTTTAATTCTCCAATTAAACAATTTATAATCATAAATCAATATTGGCCGCAATGCATCATAACCGCCTAAATATTTAGGAATGTTAAGGTGATTTTTTCTGTGCATGATTTTTTCGTATGATTCAATCCTTTTACCATACAATGTTTTGAATAAACATAAAGCATGAAATTAATGTCTACTTTATTTTGAGTCTAATGATATTAGTTCTTCACCATTAGCTATTAATTTTATTAATGACATTTATAAACTATTTACAAAATGTCATTCTACCTTGGCGAAAGATTTTCTGAATCAATACTAATTGAGAATAGCAGAACATTCTCCCTAATTACTTTAGGTTGATGGATCATAACTTAATCACTCAACTACCTCGATATAGTTTATGCTGCATCTATTGACTACCAACCTATTGACCCATGATTAAATAGGTCATATAAGTGGTATCAAAACATAACAATACCTATACAAGATTGTTGAGCAAGTTTTATCTAATGTAAAACCCTCAATATTTTACAAGTGTACAAATCATAACTTGTAGTAATTGAGGTGTCAATCCGAGGAGGAATTAACTAAAACTAGATGAACCCTAACTTTGTCTAAGATTGTAAAAATGTGAATAAAATGAAAATAAAAATAACCAAAAAATTAAACAATCGAGTATGAGTTAAATGAAAACAAAATTCCAAAATTAACACAATTAAATCAAATAGAGCACTAAACCATTTAACAAATGAGATGTCACAATAAAATAAGATATATCAATTATGAGGGTATAGGATTCATTCTATTGCCATTTTGTTACCTTAATCACTTTTGATGCAATTGGTATCGATCCTAGATTTCTGAAGGGTTGATTACTCTCTCTCAAGACCTAATCATATAACCCCAATTAATAATCCCTAATTGATTCAAAAATTCTAAGTTTGCTATCTCTCGATTAACAAAAATAGCTAATGTTTTCAACTAGTTTTTGAGTAATCTATCGAATAATCGAGTCCTTACACAATATCTCTCTTCGTATGATTATCAATTTGATATTTTTGAGACTTCTTAGGTTGTTAACTCTCATTACCTAACCTAATCATATCACTATCGATTCAACCTCTCGATTTATTATTGAAGTATATGCAACCATAAATATCATAACGCCCAACATTTCAATGACATCAAAAGCAATCAAGTCATAAAATGATTCAAGAATAAGTCCTAAAATGAAATTAAAACATCATCAACATGTTCAACATCCTCAATCCCAATTCATACATCATAATGGAAGTAAATAAAAAAAGAGAAAGGAGAAAAGAACTTGAATGGAATGGGTTGGAGTGGCTGGACTGCTGCTGCAAATGCTCCTCTTCTCTTCTCTCCTTCTTTATCTCTTTAGGATCTTTCTGAATTTGGCAAATGGAGGCTCGATCTTGTTTTGGATCTTGTTATGTTCTTATATAGTTCATGAGTCATTTAGGGTAAAATCTATGTTTTACCCATGTCCAATTGTCCAAAAAGACCCTCCAAATATCAAAACAGAAGGAGATCCCTGCATTTGGCAAGTTTGTCACTATCGTGACCTAGTGTAAAGCTCTTCTATAATGACCGTGACACTTTAGTCACAATTATGACCTTAGGAAGAGATCTTCTATCATGACCATGATATTCATGTCATGATTGTGACCATGATATTCATGTCATGATTGTGACCTTGTCCTTTTGTCCAAGCTTTCTCCAACTTCCTTCAATCTTCATTCATTTGAGTTCATACATTAACAAACACATCCAAACACCTCAAGTGCACAAAATTATAATCCAACGTCATGCCCTAAACCATATAACACTTAAAACATAAACACAAAATCTCATTAACAAAATTCTAAGCCTAAACATGAAAAAATAATCTAATTAACACCTATAAACATACTAAAACACATACCAAAATATAATGTAAACTACAACTATCAAAGATAACTTTGAAGGCCTCAAGTCAAAAGATCTTTTTTACAATCATCACAATGAAATAAATAAATTTAATTAAGAAACACCTTTCTTAATTACTTAAGAAAATAATTTTCTTTATTTTAAGAAGTCTAATTAATTAATTTCAATCCAATTGGAACTAATTAATTCAAATTTCAGAAACTATTTTTCTAAATTTAACTAGGAATTAAACTAATTCTAATCTTGATCCTATTAAGATAATTTATTTAATTTTTAAATTGATTTTTAAATTTTAAAACAATTTTAAAAAATTAAGTTTACAATAGGTCTTAGAATACTCTCTTCCAAACTAAGGATTGGATTACTTTTGTTGAGACCCCACCCTTGCGAGACACGTATCCGACATCCTAAGTGACATCTGGACACGCAACCCACAAGGGTGGAGTGCCCTCACGTAAGATCCTTGATCATGGAGGATTTTCATTTTAATCTCTTCAACATTTTGTCCCTTGACTTGTATTTAGAGCCTAAGTCTCTAACTGCTTCTTGATTCTTGATAATCACTTCTTAATCCTTGATTAGTGAATTCTGTGTTTAATTCCAACTAAGTTACTGTTCAATCATACTGACTTAACTTCTTCTTGTATCGTCCATGGTTGGCCCATCGTTTGTGTTTACTTATGATCTGTGTTCTATCGTTTGTTGTTGACTTTTATCGTCTAGGTTGAACCCCTATCGTCTGTGTTTTATCATCTATGGTTGACTTTTATCATCTGGGTTGACCACATATCGTCTGTGTTTTATTGTCTATGTTTCTATCGTCTGTCTTTCTATCGTCTGCCTTATGACGTGTCATCACAGACGATTCCTTGCGTCTGTGTTATGACATGTCGTCTGTGTTCCTTACATCTATGTTTCTTGTGTTTATGTTTCATTTGCGTCTGTGTGTGACGTCATCACAGACGATACTCTTCCTCTATATTTTTCCTTTGCATCTGTGTGTGACGTCATCACAGACGATAACTTTCGTCTATGTTTCCTTCTTGCAATCTCCCTTACTTAATGCAGATTTAAATCTTTTCATCCACTCTCATTCATTACATTCCAAAAATAGATCACAAAACATAAACATCAACTGCTTCCCCAAACCTCCAACCCATTTAATCATCACACAAAACGTGAAATCTTAACAATGATTATCATCAAACCCAAAAGACATTTCATTCATAATAATAGGCAGAAGTCATTACAAAGCTTTACTGGACATCTCAAGGTACAATACATCCATTGAGTTGGAGAATTTAAAAACGCAAAGCACACTTGAAATGTAACTAAAGCCTTGAATTCTCAAAAAATCTATCTTAAGAATACAAAAGAAAATATGCAGACTGGAGTGCTGCCTTGACTCTTGACTTACTTTCTTGTTCATCACCTGAATGGGACAGAATTGGGAGGGGGTGAGCTTAACACTCGTGGGTAACAAGTTTATAATTAAGACACAAAAAGAACCCTTTCTCAAAACTCATTGAATTACACAATTCAAAAACCATAGTAATCTTGCTTGAAAAATCATTAAGTACTTGTTTCACAAAATTTTCCCTTTATCAAACAACTCATGAACAAATATGATTCATGCATGCATCAATCTTACTAACATTTCACAGCACATAAGCACATCATAATGGTTTGGAAGGTCCATAAACAGAACGAGCAATCACAAATCTATATAATGGTCCTGTGAAGTCGTGAACAGAACGAAATAGCACAATCCCACTTAGTGGTTTTTATGTAGTCGTAAATATGAGGGAGTCCATGAAGGAGCTCCATGCCACTAGAGGGCAGGCGGGAGAAGCCTTTAGTCTAACTGCACTTGACAACAGAATGGACCAAACCAAACCCACATAACATATATTTCATGATCTTGTAAACTTGTTGCCTATAACGACAATTCTTGGAAACTTGCTTTTCATATCCAAAAACATGATTTCATAAACTTGCAACTTTTCAAAAGCAAACATTTTTTTGAATCATGCAACAACATGAAATGCTTTTTCAACCTAACCAAGAACAGACAATGCACATGTTTGAAGTAATTAAAACCGTTCAATTTTCTTGGTTTGAAAGAAAACATTAATGGCTTATTGCTTCATCATAAAACTGTAACCCATCTTGAAATCCTTGCTTATTTAGGTATTGGATTCAAAGATGTCTTTCCTCTTACTCCTCTTGATTTCCTTTAACAAAGAAAACAATCCCCATTCAATAGGAATTCAAATTTGAGAACCTATAATGCACATGCACTAATATGGATCCTAGAATTTTTAAACCCCTACATTTCTGAAGCTCTTTCTCCAAAAGATTAGAATCGATCTTACCTTGAATCTTCACTAAATAATGAGATTCTTGGTTCCAAAGAAAGCTCTTCCCTTCCTCTTTCTTTTTCCCTTCTTGAGTAACCTTAGATTCTCTCTTTAAGACTAAGAAAAATCGTGACCTTGTTCAAAGTTCTATTCTTTTAACTCCACCGAAACCTCTCTTCTTCTTTCTCTCTCTTTTTCACGTTTTTGTCTTCTTATTTACAACACAATCTTTTCCTCTTCCCATTCTACCCTTAATGGGTGAGGAAAGTCCATCTTACCCTTCCTTTAATGCCTTAGTGCTTCTAACCTTGGGTAATCTACCCTAAATACCCTTATGCATTCTTAATTCTCCAATTTAACTTACACCATACTATACTCTAACTTAATCTTAATTCTTCCATTTAATACTTCCAATTTCCATCAATCCATGAAATAAATCATCTTAAACTTGACATAACAATTTAACTCCGATTAAAAATGATTTATCCAACAAGATCACCAAATTCATTCAATTCATGCTTATAAAAGAAAATTTGGGGCCCAACAAATATTTTTCTTGGGACTTAAAAGGCTTCCATTATTATAAAATTAAGACTACAATGATTTCCATTTCATCATACTATATTAATGTCTTAATTGTCAAGTAATCAAGAAAACTCTTTTTCTAAGGGAATCATTACATAAAGGCTATTAGACATATTGTAGTATATTTAATTATATCAATTTTGGCCAATGGGAAATTAAGGCATAAAGGCTTATTAAAGGCACTTGCTAGTAACTTAAGTATGAGGTTGTCCAATATTTGAAGGGAATATTGTGGAAGTTAATATATATATATATCCACATCCAAACTAGGTCTCTATTTTTTTTAACATTATAATAGGCTTACTAGAGATATATCATAGCCCTTTTTCCAAGATACTTAGTAAGCTAGCCTTACTATCAAACTTGAAACTAAAGACATTCTCTTCAATTATCAAAGTTTTATACAAAACTAGTTTATCCTGCCTTAACATCGCCTCTTGTTTCATCTAAGGATTTTGTCTAAGAAGCAGTCTATCATAGAGGTTGATCAATAAGTAGCACTACTTAAAAACCTTAGGGGTAGAAATGAATAGATTCTTTTAAGCTTGAAAATTAGGAAATATGTGAGCTTATCTTGATTGCTATTATCACTCACAACCTTACGCCAAGTTTTGTTAGAACTATGTTAGGCCAAACTCTAAGGTTGAGGAGGTAAAGTAGGAGCATTACTTATAGAAGCTAAGAAATGAGAGGGAAAGGAGGAATTGATCAGTAACGTGCTTATTGATAATAAGAATAAGACATAAGGGAGGGTTAAGGTTCAGGTGGTGGAAGATTACTGAACTCAGGAGACTAGAATGTCTCTGAAGATAAGGGAGCAAGTAAAGAGGGAGCTTGAAAAGGTAAAATGATAAAAGAAGAGCCAGGAAGGGAATGGAAGAAGTTGTTAACACTCGGAGATGAGCGGTAAGAATGCTGAGGAGAGACAAATTTCTTTCCCATTGAAAAAGAAGCTAGTGTCAAGCTTAGGCAAGAGGAGTTCAACCCAAGTTTATTAGTTGAAAAAGGTAACTTCCTTTTAAAGATAAAGATATGGCAGCTGCCACTGATCAAGGGTTGTTCTTGGTTTCTCACACAGATGCTAAAGCTTCGTGAGCTCATTTACCATGGATTTATCAAAAATTGGAAAAAGGAGACAGTATATGGTTGTGGTATGATAATTTGACTGAATGCAGTCTATTAATTCAAAGGAATGAATTGGCACATCTTAAAAGTCATATCCCTCTCATTGCTAAAGTCTCATTATTCATTATTAAAGGGAGATGGATTGGTAACTTTAGAGGTTTTGATCAGATGCTTCAATACTTATTAATAGTTGTAGTTATGAAGATAAGATTGTATGGAAACATAATACAACAGGTTTGTTCACTAACATATCCTATTGTAGTATCTTCCAAGCTGAACTTTAAATGGTGCCATGGTCTCATCTTCTTTGGAAGAATATTCTAAGCCCTAGGGCCTCAATGATCACCTAGTTAGTTATAAAAGTTCAATTTAGTAACAAAAATGTCATGGTAGCTTTGATCCAACTTGTGTGCTATATAAGCTATCAGCTGAAGATAGGAATAACCTTTTCTTCAATTGTGCATATTCACAAGCAGTATGCAGCCAAATACTACATAAGTTAGAAGCTTACTACACTTCATATGAGTGGTCTGTAATGCTAAACTGGATCATTCGAATCTCCAAGCAACAACAAAAAGATGGGTAGTTGTTTAAGGCAGCTTTCATAATTACAACGTACAATATATAGTGGAAGCGAAATAGAAGAATTTACTCTGGGGAAGAGATAACCAAATATCAACTGCCAGTAAACACTATTAATGAAATAAGAGTTATTGTATAGCAGAGGAAGTAACTAATGAGTTATCAACCACAATGAAGTTAAGATGGAATTTGTAAACTTCTAATACTATGTTTGACTTATTTGTTTTGTATATTTTAAGCTAGTCCTATGTAATGATGTTTTTTAGTTTTTTTCCCAACGGGGCGAACTTATTATAATCTTGTAAATAGTTCAACTATAGTTAATGAAAATTAATTCAATTTTTAAAAAAATAACGATAGAATGATAAGCTAGATTAAAGCTTCTCTTTTTATCATTGATAACTATACATTTATATGATCTTAAAAACACTAAAGTTGACATTATTTTATAGTTTACTCACTTTTCCTAAGGATTCATAAATAAGTATGATCACTTGCTAGTGATCTTTTTGTTCACCACCACTTAACTCATTAATAAGCTCTCTATAATAAATTGATTTAGTTCAAAGCATATGTATCTAAAGCCAACTTTATATTCTAATTTTTCATTAATTAAAAATCAAATTAATTTTACTTTAACTTAGATTTTTTTAATGGGGGGATGAAGATGAAAGTATGGGAGTTTATGGTTATTATTTTAAAAATAAAACAATATCATTTAAATAGGTAATTGGTGTCGTATAAGTAGAAGTCAAAAGTTTCTCCAAGTTATATTGATGTGAAATACTATATTTCACTTAACTAGATGAATATATTATAAGGTCGCACATAGGGCACTATTAAAGGAGGGAGCATCTTTATATTGTTGTAATGAACTAACATGAAAATCAACAATGAAATGATTTTGTCTCCATTTATTTGTCTCTTTTGATTTTCTTCTTCGTCTTGCTCTTTCAACTATTGTTATATTACCTTCTATTTATAAACTTTCTCTTTGGTATTTCTTCTTTTTACATATAGAAACTTGATATCCAAGAAGAAGAACCTAAAAAAAACTTATGGTATGGTTAAAGGAATCAAATATAAGAAATTAAGAAAAATTGAGGAAAGAATAAAGGCTTTAAAAAAATCATTTACAGAATAAGAATTTATTGTTAGATAATTAGAATATAATCGATAAACAAGAAAAAGAATTAGGGGATTAAAATATATGTTCCATCACTTTATTAAAACTTTAGAAAGGACCAAAATTCATCAAGGAAGGAGAATGTTATACTTTCTAAAAAACCTTTATATAGAAAGGAGGGGTATATAATGCCGACGAGATTTAGCAAGGTTGACCTTCTAGTTATTAAAGGAAATGAAGTTAAAGTATAGTTATATAAGTGTAAACATTTTTTATGCTTGACCATTCACTTGATGATCTCAAAGTGGGAACAACAGCTATGTGATCGCAAGGTTACATACCCTAAGTTTTACTATTTATAACCTTGGTAACTTTCGTAAGCACACGGGTCGTTTACGTAGTACTTAAGGTGTTGATCCCACGAGGAGGGATAAACTAGTCCTAAAATCTAAGGTCGTCTTAACTGTAATAATTTTAAACAAATAACCAATGTAGAAATTAAATCAATCAACAATCAATATAAGAATTTAAAGTGCTGAAGTGTAAACACAATAACAATCACACAACCCACTCCGAAATTAACCTAGAAATCATTAAGTGAGAGAAAGGGGATTTTGATTCGAACTCAATAGAAACCTAGCCAATTATGTAATTACTGACTTAACGGGTCTAGACGGTCCTAGGGTGAATTAGTTTCTCTCGAGTTATAATTCTTAACCCTAATTGATGATCCCTAATTTAAATTATGGAATTGCAATCTCTCGATTCACAATTGACCCAAAACTTAAATTAGTTCTAAGTTGTCTATTAACCTATCGGGAACCTATGCTTGATCTCTCGTTACACAATTCTACCAATTTAATTCAATTCTTAACCTATTAATTCACCTAACTCTCGTTAGCCCAAATTGATTATTTTTACCTGGCTCACCTTCTCAGTTTATTGCCAAGTTATTAAGAGCATAATTGAAATCACAATTAAATCAATAAAAACCAATCGATTTTTATTAATCTCAAAAATCAAGATCCCAAGGTGAGTATAAACATAAACTCAACATTCAACCCAAACGATTCTCAACACCTATTTCAATCCTATACATGAATAAAACTGAAATAAATGGAAAATACGTAGGGAATAGAGTCAGGGAGGTAATGACAGTAGGAAACCACCTATTCCAGGAAGTACGTCATGTCTAGCTCGTCCCTGTGTCTCTCTTCCTTCATCTCCTTCCTCAATCTCTTGATTGCTCTCTAGGTTTTTGTCTTGGAATTAGCTGAATCAAAACTCTCTTACACGACTCTCTAGGCTCTCCAAAGACTACTACCTCTTATTTGTAATGTTCTATTTATACTTTTGAGGTTCTAGGTCAAAGTCGGGGTTGAAACGGTCCAAAAAATCTTGCATAACTTGATTTTTTCTATTAGCCCGATGCAGACCACGATATCATGGCTAACGCCTTAACCTTTCTATCACGATCGTGGCCCAATGTGCATGATCGTGGCCTGACTTGGAGGCTTTCTGTCATGATCGTGCCCCATATGCACGATCGTGGCTACTGTTAGCTCGTCCTTCTCTATCACGATCATGGCTTATTGTACCACGATCGTGGGCTAGGTCTTTGGCCAAAACTCTTCAAATTTTCTTCGTTCTTCACCGTTTACCCTAAAACACTAACAAACGCACCACGACACCTCAAAAATATAACATTTAACCTCACAGACTTAATGTAACCCATAAAAACACTAAAACACTCAAACTAACATAATTAAACCCTAAATGCAGACTCAACACTTAAATTCACACTAAATACATAACAAATAAAACCTTAAAACATCATGCAATTGACAACTATCAACACCCCCGCACTTAAACATTTGTTTGTCCTCAAGAAAACAAAACAACACACAATAAACATAAAACACGTAATGCAATAATAAGCAAATAGCTTTGATCTTCATGAAATGAATTTAATCTTAAACACAATCATTTAGTTATGTCAAATCATTAGCATGCAAAATATGTGTCTAGGGGCATTAAACTAAATGTACAACTTAATCGAGACGTAATTGTGAACTTATTTACCCTTTTCAATTGTACGCACACAGTAATAATTTTTCGGTCCTTCAGACTTTGTAACTGTTCCTAAGTACATTTTCATAAAAATTTAAGCTTATTACAAGTCCGATAGGTTTTTATTAAAAAAACAAACATTTTTTTCATTTATTGATTTAAACTTGGACTTAGTCTTTTACTCAGAGGCAAACATTTGCGATAAATGTCAATCCTGTTACTTAACTAATTCATTTTACTAAATAGCTTGGTTGAAACGTCATTATAGCCTTTTTACGCAAAGGCACATATTTGTGATGCGTGTCGATCCGGTTACTCAGTTATTATCATATTTTCAACTGGCTATTAGCTCTATTCATAACCCGAAGGTCAGCAAAATAGTGATTTATTAAGCATATTTTTTTGCCTACCTTGTTGCTTTTAGCTTTTTGTTTTCATGAAAAATACTAGTTAAGCTACTTAAGTTAAAAGACCTCAAATTATGAATGAATGTGACAATCTAGAGGGTGCGAAATTTATACTGAGTCTTAATTAGGTTCTATATTTATCCCAAAGGCCCCCTAATTTACTAATTTTGTAGGCTAATGACTGTTCATAACCTAATAGACTATGTCTAAAATTAAATGAATTTCACTCAATCTAAGCCATTGACACATTGACACACTTAATACAATTTAACCTAATAACTATCATACAGTATGCAAAATCACATTCAAAAGCAAAACACACAATCCCTTCACATACTTGAACAACACATTGTCCTTAATGTGAGAAGAAAGCACACACAAACATATGAACGAAGGGTAAAGACAAAAATTAAAGTAATAAAGAATAGACAAAATTAAAAATTAAAATTAAAATAAAAACAAAAACAAAATAGAACTGAAGGCTACTTGGGAAAAGAAAAATTGGGTTAGACAGAAATCCTAAGGAGATAGAGGTGGTGATGGTGTTGGAGGTGGCAGTTGAATGCCTCGAGACTTGAAATACTAATGGATTCGTCAGATATCTAGACTCTAGCGTCGTTGTGTGCGCACCATCTCTGTAAGTGTTTTGTTGGTTTCAGATATTGCATCCAAAACCTTCTTCCAGCCTTGCTCTTTCTCTTCTTCTTCTTCTTCTTCTTCTTCCAGTTCTTCACTCATTGATTCCTCCTGTCAAGGCAGTGCTGAACTCGAGCTTGCTTGACCTACCCTCGTCCACACATGTGTCTTATCATTGATATCCCGCTGACTCATATTTATGGAATGGATGATCTTTGCTCGAAATAAGTGATGATGGTTGAGGAAGTCAAGGAGGTGAACCGTTAACCCCCTCCGTTCCATACCAAAATGTTTTGCAATGGCAGACACTATGTATCCCATTCCAAGATGGTTACTCCACTTGCGCGGAGTCGCAGTATTGGCATTCAACACATGTTGGATGTGCATACCAGAATACTATGGTCCATACACCACAATATAAAAAGTTCCTTGATGGAGCACAAGTCAGAAACCAGCAGACACATAAATTTGTGTAGCAACAAGTATTCATGGGACTGGATAATATTATTATACGCATTCTTAGGCTTATGTCAGTATTGGGAAGGACAAAACTCATTATGTTGATCAATGATGGTGGATTCGGGGAATCCACATATCTCACAAATAATTTTGACATTCAGTTCATATGCTTGTCCTGCCATTCTAAACCATAATTTTTTGGTATTCTTAGGGTCAAAGGTTAAGGTAATAAAGAATTTCAGTGTAAGTTTCCCATAAATAGGGAATTGGAACCGTATGAACTGGCCCCACTAGATTCTCTGGGCTAGGTTCTCTACCCACTCATGCAATTCTAGCCTATCTAATGTGTCGACATCAAAGTATTTAGGAACTAAAATTTGCCTAAAACGAAGGGATTGAAATCTAATACCTTCCTTCTTAGTATAAATGGGAAATGGTGCTTTGAAGTCTGCTGCTTAGTTCCTTCTCCCCTATCCTACAACTTGCTGTCTTTTATAAGGTTCTCATCTTGCTTAATGCGTGGCACGATTAGGCAAAATATGGAAGAATTTTAGAAGTTCAAAATTTCTAGTGAGAGGTGAGAGTGTTTGGCCGCTTAAATTCTAGAGAGATAAAATGAAAATGAAAGTGAAAGTGAAAAAGAAGTAAGAACTGAATATGTAGGTGGTAAAAGAGTAAAATGGTAAAAATTCCATTTAAAATTCATGCCTATCCTATTTATGCATAGTCGCAGGCCACGATCGTGGCCTGCTATGCCACAATTGTGGCATATAACTGTACCCTAACTCCAATGTCCTTCTAATATGTTCTTTTCCTAATTCTTTTCTCTTTCACTTTGTAATTCTTTTATAGCCCTTTTTCACTTCTCTCTTTATGTTTAAACAATCTTCCCGTGATTCTTAAATCCTATTCTTTTTTTTTATTCAACAAAACCAAAAATAAACCTAACTATGGAATTCAACTGTTCTAACAAAATTAAACAACGAAACTATATTTTTTTCTATGGGTTGCCTCTTATGCAGCGCTTCTTTTTACGTCAGTAACTCGATGCTCCTTTAAGCTCATGATGGTTGGAATGAATGGTTCGATGGTAGCATCGTTATTAATCTCAGAGTCTGTACCTTAGCTACCATACTTTAATTACCACCATTCTTGCAATTTTCTTTGTCTCACCTTCTCCTAAGCATTTGTAGGATCTTTTATGTCCTCCCTTCGCCTCAAGTGTAACACCCCAACTCCCGACTGGACCCGAACCCGACATCGACGGTGATATCCGAATCCGTACCCCGCGAGGGTGGCGTGTCACATCACTTCACTAAACAAAAATCGGTATAAATCTTTTTTTTTTAAAACTCTTATCACTTATCAATCATGAGGAACCATTTTTCCTTTTTAAAACTTTTGTCCATTTAACAGAAGACAACA
>JAOTAY010000007.1:0-19108 GCA_025629805.1 Erythroxylum baracoense | reverse complement strand
TGAATAAACTCAGATGTTCTCTTTAAGACTAAGAGAAATCATGACCTAGTTTAAGGCTCTATTCTTTTCACTCTTCTCCAAAACCTCTCTCCTTCACGTTTTTGTCTTCTTTTCTCTCCCATTCACGTTTGTCATTCTTCTAAGATAACAAGACCACAATTCCTTTCTTTCCTAAAGTACCCTTAATGAGTCCCAAAAGTCCACTTTACCCTTCCTTATAAACTTAGGTTCTTTTGGTATTTAAGTCACATGCCAAAAATGCCATCAATTCATTCTTATGCATTTATTCTATAAACTATTATGTTTAATTTATCAAAAAAAAATTTCAGGGACCAACAAAACAAGTGGTGACATCAATAAGGAATCCAAACAAAAATTCTTAGTCTTAGCAAAGGGTTGAATAAGATATTAAAAGGGTTTAGAGTTAGGGGATTGTACATGACATAATTGACACATCCTTTGGAGTATTAGTTATTGCAAATTAAGATAGAGGAGTAATCTAGTACATTCAATGAGTTATATGGATTATTAGTTGAATTTGGGGTTGTATACGAGGAACCTCATAAGTTACCTCCTAAAGGCGCATATGATGACATTGTTAGATTAGAAGAAGGGACATATTTAATCAACATAAAACCATATAAATACTTAGGATAGTATAAAGGTGTAATGGAGAAGGCAATTAAGGAACTGATCTAACAGGGTTTTATCAGACATAGCCTCAGCAGCTATGCCTCCCTAATGGCGTTTATGAGGAAGAAAGATAATTCCAAGAGACTGCGTCTTGATTATAGGGAGGAGCTCAATAAGCATACATTCTAAATAAGTTCCTCATACCCCCTAATTCTAGAGCTTATAAATGAATTACATGTATTAAGATGGTACTCTAAGCTTCATTTGAGATTTAGTTATCACCAGATTAGGATGCATGAGGAAGACAAAACTAAGACAACTTTTGAACTTATGAAGGTCATTATAAGTTTCTAGTGATGCCCTTTGAATTGACCAACATTCCCTCAAATTTTAAAGTTCAATGAATGAGATTTTTAAGTCAATCTTAAGGAAATTTGTTATTTTTTCATGAAATTTTAATATACAACAACTTCTTATGTCAATATTTAAATCTTATTAAAGAGGCTATGAAAAACCTTCAAGCTTATCAATTCTTCATCAAAGGCAGCAATTTTGTTTTTGAGGCAAGGAAAACTGAATATAGGGGACATTTGATTTGGGTTAAGGGAGTGGCTACTGATGAAAGGAAGATAGAAACCATCCATAACGCTAGCCCCAAATTCAATCAAGGATCTAAGTGGATTCTTAGTACTCACTCTCTCTTATAAAAGGTTTATTAGGAACTATGCAAGCTTGGCTAGACCTCTGATAGAGTTATTAAAGAAATAAGCAATCAAGGAGTGGAATTGGGAAGAGAAACAATAACAAGCTTTTGAACTATTAAAACAGGCCCTTGTAACAAATCCAATACTAGTCATGCCTAACTTCTCCCAACCATTAATCACAAAGTAGATGCATGTGCCACATTCATATGAGCTCTTCTCTAATAAGAAAGGCATCCCATTGCATAAGCAAGACATTAGTTGCTAAACATTTAATTAATGCTCTCCATTTATGAGAAGGAATTTATTGCAATCATCAAAGCTATTAAACAATGACATCACTACCTCAATGGAAGACTATTCAAGTTTTGCATTGATATTTAAAGTCTCAAGTACTTGCTTGAATGGAAAATCTCCACTCCTTTTTAATAAACATAGCTACCCAAGTTATTTATGTATGACTTTGAGGTTGTATATAGGATTAGGAAGGAGAACAAAGCATTAGACACTTTGTTGAGGATAACTAGTACTAAATTGCTTACCTTAACAGTCTCCTAAGTCCATACACAACTGCTAGATGAGAGTAAAGAAAGTTGGAAGAAGGATATGATCATTCAAAATATCATTGGGAAGCTAATAATAGGAGAATTTAACTACAACAATTATGAGTGAAAAGAAGCATTGTTAAGGTGGAAAGAAAGATTGATAATCGGTTTTAACTGTGACCTACAAAGGAAATTGATCTCCAAAAGTCACAATGAGCCACAAGGAGGCCACTAAAGAGTTACAGGAAACACTAAGAATAAGAAAATGCAAAACCGTATTCTGTTAGAATGTATAAAACAAAGATGTGAGAAATTATATTAAAGGATGCTTTATATGCCGAAGGAATAAATATGAGAAACTTACATCTCCTAGGAAACTTTAACCTCTACAAGAGGGTATTAGGAAGAGATCATTATGAATTTCTTTTTATAGGGATTACCAATATCTAGGAAAGCAAGGTATCCTGGTGACAATGGACAGATTTAGTAACTATGCCCACTTTATAGCCATCAAACATCCTGTTGCTGCATCTGAGATAGCCCATATGTTCTTAGATCATGTCTTTAAACTCCGTGGATAGTTGAAAGCATAGTATTTGATATGGATTCTCTCTTTTTAAGAGTGTTTTGGAGAGAAACCTTCAAGTTACAAAGAATAAATTTAACCTCTCAACTGCATATCACCCCGATTTGATGAGCAGAAAGAGACAGTCAATAAAATCTTGGAGACTTACCTACAATGCTTTTGTAGAGGCACTCCTATTGATAGTTTGAGTAGATATCACTGGCAGATTTGTGGTATAACACCACATATCGTATGGCAGTTAACACCACCAAAGTTGAAATACTATATGGTTATCTTTCCCCTTTTTATGCTCCTAACTTCACTGGGGACTCTAAGAATCTGATGGTAAACCGAATGATAAAGGATAAGGAAACAATTCTAGCCACCACAAAGTTTCATCTTAAAAAAGCTTAAAATAGGATAAAACAGTAGGTAGACAATAGAAGGATACAGAAGGAATTCAAGGTCGGATAGTGGTATTATTAAAACTTCAGCTTTACAGGCAATATTCATTACAGAAGAGGACCAATCATAAGCTCTCCCCCCGTATTATTGTCCATATTGGATCATAGAGAAGGTGGATAAGTGACGTATAAATTGGTGCTTCTCTAAAGGGACTCTATTCATTTGATGTTCTATGTATCTCATCTTAAAAAATATATAACAAAAAGAGAGATGATGATCATAAGAACTACCTGTAACACTCTAATGTATAGACAAGGCGCTAAAAGTGATCTTGGTTCGTAGGATTGTAAAATATCACAATAAATATCACAATAAACCTTTAACTCAGATAGTGGTACATTGGACAGATGACCAATGCGAAGAGGCAACATGATAATCTTTATTTGAGCTTCAAAAAGACTTCTCTAAAGCAAACCTTGTGGACAATGTTCTTGACGGGAAAGGTAATGTTACGGGAGGATGAAGATAAAAGCGCGGAGTTAACAGCTACTACTCAAAAAATAAAACAATGTCATAAAATAGGAAACAGTGTCACATAAGTACAAGACAAAAGCAGCTCCAAGTTATGCTGATGTAGATAAATATATTATAAGATTACAGGTAGTGCAATGTGAAAGGGGAGACCATCTTTATACCGTTGTAAAACACAGATATTGAAATTAGTGATGACATGAACTTGTTTTCCCTCTTCTCTCTTTTGATTGTCTTCTTCCTGTCACTCTTTCGGCTATTGTTGTATTATCTTCCATTTCGGACTCTATTACTTATTCTTCTAGTACCTAACAGATCTCTTCTATAAATTGTTTTGTCACAGAAATTTTACTATCACCTGTTCTTTGAGTGTACTCATATTTTCCCTATCTGGTTCATGTACCTCTGTAACACTCACTAAAGTGTTACTTACTGGGGCTGCAACTTTGTTTTACACTCACAAGGCAACTTCCAGCATTCTTAAATCACCATCAACTGTTGTGTCTATGAAAGAGGGAGCTCCGTCAATGTGTCAAGAGCTGAATTAGAGCAATTATCGCAGGAAAGGAAGAAGGCATTGCTCCGTTGTGACATCAAGATACTGTCTAGTGTTCTGATAAGGAAGCAGAACCCATTAGCCCACACTTATAATCTTCCTTCGACTCAATCTGACATTGTCGAGGGATCTGGGGAATTTCGACAATTAGGAGCATTATTTCCTCGCTCCAGTTAGGATTGCATTCCAACAGTGTTTCCTGTTTTAGTTATTAGCCTCGTTTTGCTGCTTTGTCTAGTCTTATGGCTTTATGCCTTATATAGCCTTAGTGGCCTTGCTGTACGTTCATTTTCTCATTCAAATGAATATATTTCACTTATGACTTATCCAAAAATGAAAAATAAAAAAGAAGTGTTTCCGTACAATTTACGATTTGATTCATCACTAACTTTCAATTTAAATATTTAATTATGTTTTAATACGTAATATTAAATAGGTTCAAGTATTTGACAATTGGTCAATACAGTACTCTTTTCTGATTAGTGGGTGTTTTCGAAAAGTTGTACAAGCCTAAAGTTTTAGCTAACATGACACCGGAATACTTTTCTTTTCGGGCACATACTGTAATGCATATCTAACAATGAAGATAAAATTGCAATTCTTCATATCCTCTGCGCTTCAGCAAGTGTTCCCAACATCTAAACTAGTAAAAGCAGTTCACAGGCAGAATAAACCATCAAGCAAACATCCCATATTGTCCACAAAAAACAAAGCAGTTCACAGGCAGAATAAACCATCAAGCAAACATCCCATATTGTACACAAAAAACAAACTCTTTTCTTCTTTCAGTATGGAATCGGACAAGGTTTAATCCAAAGTGAAGAAGTCAAGATGCATCAAATGCTGCTATTGAAGGAGGAATTTTATTGGACATATTTTTTCTTTTCCTTTTCGTGTATTCTCTACTTGCCTAGGTACATAGATCAGGGTCCTAAAATTCACATATGTCAAAATAAGGCTATAAAATGTTACAATGGTAGGATCAAACACCAGAAATAAGAACTGTTGCTACAGGTACAAATATTTTCCGATTTAGCCATATGTTACGAGATCACCGATAATGCAAACCTATTTGTCTGTAAATTCATGCAGAAGCTTTCCCCATCTCATAATCATGTTGGCAGGAGTTGTGCGCTTTATCGGAAGCCTCGGCTGTTTCAAGCTCCTTCAAAGCTCTTTTTGCATAGACAGTGAAAGCAACTACAGTAATGATTGTAATAATGATGGAGATGATATTATATATGATTTCCACAGCAGTCAAGTGATGGTTACCATACTGGACATCAGCTATCGTCCGTATTAACCGACCACTGCACAAAGAGTAACATATAGTTTAATGGGGAGATAACTATGGATCATCGACACAAATAGGAACTGACATTTCAAAATTTTCACTGTCAAGCTACTTTAGCAAAGTCTTGGTAACTAAATCATCAATGCCAACTAAACTGTACAAGAAGCAGATATCTTGAGTATTCCATTTGAACACAAATTCAATGAAGTGGGCAAAACAACTGAGGCAAAATCACTAGAACCCACCCGTAAATATAGATAAAAGCTTCAGGTACCATTCCAGCCACTGAACCACATAAATAAGGCCAAAATCTCATGCTTGTTACCACTATTGCATAATTGAAAATAGTGTATGGAAATGGTGAAACCCTAAACAGTGCAACCACACGAAATTGATAAAACCAGCTCCCTTCTCCAGCAAGTCTTAGCATAGCAGCTTTCTGGGGCCATTTCTTTAGCCATTGCTGCATGTTAAACAACAGATTTTTCAGAGTCAAGTGACAGAAAACTTCAAGCATGACTAACAGATTTTGTAATTCATCATCATGGTTTAAGGATCATGAAACTCACATGGATGCGCTCACGGAAAAATAGCCCAATCCAGTAGGGCAGAACCATCCCTATTGTTGTTCCAACCATTATTATGATGAACCCAAGACCATATCCAAAAATCATTCCAGTCAACCACATAGAAGGGCCTGAAGGAATTAACACCACAGGGAATAATGCAAGAGAAGCAACAAGCACAAGGGCAAGGACTGGACGACCAAAGGCAGTTGCTTCCCATTGCATGACAGGGTAAACAACCTACAATGAAATAGATGGAGCTTGAAGAGTTGAAAGATTACACTTGAACAGCCACAGGTTTTATTATGACTCGTAGATGGTTACTAGTGGGTGTGTGCATCAGCTTCACGCTACACAAGACTCTGTGTCAGTCAAAAAGAGTATAAGGCTGTAACATGCATTTTGACAAAGCAACTAAAGTCACACCCTAATTATACAGAAAAATTAGGTGAACACCAGTATTGAGTTCGTTAACAGTCTAAAAAACCCAATTGAAGTTGACGCCAAAGATTCCTGGATAAGATTCAATTTCATATTTTCAACCAAAAAAAAAAAAGAATTCCTGGATAAGAAAGAAATGTAGGGAAATGGAAGGAGGAAAAGGAAGCTGCTGAAGTAAAGACCCTCATCAGCAACATTAATTACATTATATGTCAAATTGTTCTTAAGTAGATATACTAAAAATAAAAAGTAATTCAAAGGAAAATAGAAATGACGCCTGTACTCATCAAATGCTGCTGTTATGCTGTAGATCAAAGCTAAATTGAGTTTGAAGGATGTTGTGGAGAGAATGTACCTTTTCTAAAAGAAAAGGCGCTCCCCATTTCAAGAAAATGAGTAGACATATAGTACCGAGAATGACCCATGTTAACACTTTGATCCACCAAATGAAAGATTCAATATTTGCACTAGCTTGAGGCTGTGAATTGTGAGTTTCAACTGCCCTTGATTCACTGGATACAACAAGTCTAACATATTCATTCTCTTCGCTCATGGGATGTTCAGAATTTGACGTGCCGTCATCTTTTTCCAACTCATCAGATGCTTGCGGCAGCATTGTCAAGCTCCCTATGCTCAGTTAGCAATATAAACAGGAACAGGAAAAGGTTCAAGCACCAAAGAAAGAAGAAAAGCACAGTTCAGAATAATAAAGCAATGAAGTCAAATAAAACTCCTATGATGTGAAATACACACAAAAAAACACACACACAGCAGCAATCAAAGGCAGCCAAGAAAACTTGCCAGTTAGGAAATAGTTTGGAAAAACAAACAACGAATAAAAGTCAAACAAAACCCAACAACAACTGGTAAATCATGAGATGAGAGTACAACTGGCAAGTGGTCGCAGTTGATAATTGACCTCAGAAAGCCCTGGAATGTGTAGATAGAAGACGTTTCGGAATTGACTCACTTTTGTTAGAAATTCGTGCAAGAAAAGCATAATTTTCAAGCGAAAGAAAATATTCACCAGATTAAACAGGTAAACATCGGAGTTGCAACATACAGATAGATAAGCAAATGTATAGGTCGAAGCCAGAGATAAAGAACAAATAGGAAAAATATAACTCTATAATGGATCAACAAAATCTAATCAAGGTTTATAGAAATTAGTAGAAACAAAGAAAAGTAACTTTAATTTGATAACCAAAACAAGGAAAAGGAAGTTCTAAAACCCAGAAAGGCCGCTTACAGCCTCTGTGCTGTAGCATGCCAAACCGTGGATTTTGCTTACTATAAAACGGAATTTGAGAGAGAGGCAGAAAGGCACCAGTAGTTTCTGCTGGTATTTAAGTGAATTAGTCGGAGTTGGGGCCGTCGAGATGTCGCCGACGACAGTCTTCCTGCTTGCAAACGTAGAAATGAATCAGTTGATATTCTCCAAGCAATTAACACTATGATTACACATTCATTTAGGCGTTCTTTCTCTTTTTCTTCTCCAACAAAGCATCTATTTGTTTTCGCGTTTACTTTTCTTTCCTTCTTATTTCAAACTTTTGTATATATAATATAATAGCGTTCAAAAGAGGAAATTGTGGCACCAACCGTGTTCTCATTTCAACGCCCAATTTGTTCCTTTTTTGACCTCAATTTTACTTGTGCAAACTTTTTTCAGCCAGCCTCTTTTTCTTTATCAGGTGTCCAAACTTTGTTAATTACTAAAGGCGATATCCAGTAACATTTTGTATCTTTTAATTTCAAAAATTTTATTTAAAATCATTCTTTATATTTATTGCTTATTTTTATTTAAATTTATCAGTAATCATTCAGATTCAATTATATTTATAAGATAACAAAATATAAAATTTAAATAGCTATCTTTTATAATAATAATTGCTTTTAATTTTAAAATTATAATAATATAAATTATTACTAGATTAATTAAAATTAAAAAATTAAAAATATTTTCTTAAATATAATATTTATTTTATTATATAATAAGTATTTTCAAGCAATAACATATGTAATTTAAGATGACTCAATAATAGTATCTTTAAGACTCCAATTAGTCTAATTGATTACAAATTATTGACATTAATACATAAATAGCGTTTGTTAGAATATTTACATGAATACATACACAAGCTTACGGACTATATAAAAGAGTTACCTTCTTCGTAATTAACAGAGTTGCGAATAAAATATCTATGTAAACATCTATTTATTATTCCTTCGTACTCAAACTAAGAATTGGCAGAAATAATATGTAGAATATAATTTCAAACTCTAATCACCAAATTAAAATTTTAAAATGGATATCTTTCCAAAAAATCCAAAAAGCAAGAGTGCTCTTATTGCAAATTTAAGTTTGTTTTATGAAAGTTTCAATAAGGTTAAAACTTAATTTCTTTTTTAGTAGCACTTTTACTATTAAGACTTTTTTGGAAAACAAAAGAAATTTTATTAATAATAACAAAAGCTAAATCAATATTACAATGAGTTGCTAAATATGTTTACAATTAAGCCAAAATTAAAATTAGAAAAAGATTACAACATTGGTACTTTACATTACAATACCCATGTGTTCTTCATGTTAGGAGTGAGTGAATTTTGCTTATTGTTTGCTATCAAAATTGCCTTGATCCAATTGATAATGTTTTTTTGTAATATGCTATTTTTCCTCCTTGACTATCTTATATAGTCTCCATTTTCTTTCCTTCCATATAGAGTAGATGGTGGCTGTAAAGGCTGTTTTAATAAGTAGCTCTTTCTGCTTTCCTTGTTTAGTGATTTTAACGATCATGTTCAGAGTCTTGGCCCACTCAAATGTGCAGTAAGAAACTAGTAATGAACGTAGATTTCTGCTCCAAATTACTTTGGTGTATCTGCAATAGAAAAATAGGTGATTCTTGCTGTCTTCAACTTGTTTGCAAAGGACACAAATGGGATCATATACTCCAAACCATCTGGCTTTAGTTCTGAGCCTATTCTTGATTGCTAACTAAGTGAAAATTAAGGGTTTTAGGTTTAGAGACTGCTTTCATAGAATTGCATGCCACGATCTTCTGCATTGCCTGCAATTAGCTTATGACAAGAAATATTAGTAAGTGTCCATCTCAGATTAAGAGACCAAATGATGTTATCTTCTCCATGCCCCTCAGGAATTTGAGGAAAGTATTTGGCAAGTAGAGAAAAGCCTCTAAAACTTGCATACCATTTTGCAGTATGCATGAGTGTGGAGAGTTTAGCATTCATATGGATTTTATTTCTGAGTTGTGAAATATTTGTTCTTTGAATAAGAGGGTTAAAGTTAGTCCAATTATCGAACCAAAACCAAACAGTATCTCCATTTCCCAAATTATGCTTAATGTGTGGTATATCATACCTCTCAGATTGAGTAGATAATTGAAAATCAAAGAAAATTCATAAGAATTTACTACCTGCTAAAAATTTTGATCTTTGAGATGATATTCATGCACCCTTTTGATCCATAAGGCTTCTTTGTTTGTAAAAATTCTCCATATTCTCTTGTATAAGAGCACTTGTTGCATTTAAGAAATGGAATAATGCTTAACCCTCATTTCTTCTTTAGTATGGTGAGATTGCTCCATTTCACTTTAGCATTTTTTTCCATTTTCTGTTTTGCCAAACCACAAGAAAGCTTTGAGGATTTTGTCAATTTCTTTGTTGACTTTCTTGAGTAGGACTATATATGCAGACTAGTGAGTATGCAAACTGTTTAATGCTAAAGTGATAAGTGTTAATCTAGCTACAATAGAGAGGAACATGTTTTTCCATGCATTTATTCTAGATTAGATCTTCTTAATCAGAGGGACGATGAGTATGAAAACTTAGGCTTGGTTGTTGTAATTAGGACTCCTAGATATTTGAAAGCAAGGGAGTGTAATACAATTCTTGTATTGTTGCTAATTGCTTCTTAATTTATAACATCTGAGGATATATAAAAATTGCTCTTCTCTGCATTAACTTTGAGTCCAAAACATTCTGAAAATAGTTGGAAGATGTTTAATAAAATATTGATGGATTGGTTATTGGCACCATTAAGAAGCATTAAATAATATATAAATCAAATGAGTTAGTTTAATGTCTCTACACTTATAGTGGAATTGAAATATGCTATTGTGTTCTGCTAGTTTGGAAATCATTCTGGAGATCCCTTCTATAGCTAAAGTAAAAAGGAAGCGAAAAAAGGTCCTACTGTCTTATCTAGCATTTTTGAAGGGTAGAGATGGAAATCCATTAACCAGGACTATGAGAGGGGGAGTATGAATACTCCAATATCCATTTTCTAAAGATGACTAGTAGGACTATTGCTTTAAGATAATCTTGCCATCTCCAGCTAATTGTGTCGATGACTTCAAAGAAGTCAATTTTCATCAAGTTGCTTTTGGTATTTTTGCTTGTTTTATACTCTCCAAGAGCTTTTGTAAAATGAAAATGTTATCTCCAATGTTCCTTTTAGGTATAAGGGCACCTTAAGCAAGATTGATGACTTCTTTTAGATCTAATTTTAGTCTCATAGCAAGGAGTTTATTAATGAATTTGTATATATTTGTGCTGCAAGAAATGTGTGGGAAATCAGTAATGGAAGAGGGGTTTTTCTTCTTTGGTATAAGGCATATGTAAGTGTGGTTAACTTCCTTGAGCATCTTGTTAGAGGAGAAGAACTCTAAGACAGCTTCTGTGAAGAAATTCCCTATAACGTTCCAAGTTTTCTGAAATAACCAGGTTGGAAAACCATCATTTCCTGGTGCTTTTGATGGATGCAAACTAAAGAGGGCTTCCTTAACTTCCTAAGTTATGAAAGGGGTGACCAATAAATCATTAAGAGCCCGATTATGTGGAGCAACAAGGACATCTTTCACATTGAAACTATGTTGATAATTGTCATTTGTTCTCATTAATTGCTAGAAGTAACTTCTTGCTAAATGTTGAAGATCTTTTTGATCCGAGATGGAGTTTCCCAGGTTATCTTGCAATTAAGTTATTTTGTTTTTGTTTCTCCTTGAAATAAGAGAAGAGAGAGTATCTAGTGTTGGAGTCACGATCTTTAATCTAATTCAATCGAGCTTTCTACTTTAGTATATAGTTTTGGAAAGCCAAAATCCTCTTGATACTCTTTCAACCTTTGAGTTTTCATAATTCTGAAATCATTTTTAAGAGGTTGATTATAGCATGTTACTTAAGCTTCTTCCAGCTTCTGCTTAATGTTATTGAGGCTTTAATTCTTGATTTTAACAAAATCTTTGATTGCATTCTTCTCTAGCTCTAGTTTCAGCATCAGTTCATAAGTTTTGTACCCGTGTAAATCTTGATTCCAACATCTGCTTATTATCTTGATGAAAGCGTCTAACTGTGTAACTCCATTAAAGAACCTAAATGATGCTCTATGCTTTCTAGGTTAAGTTATCCTTTATATGAGAAGAAAACAGTGATATGAAAGAAAATTTTCTCTAAAGTGCATAAATGATTGTGAGAACATACTCATCCAAGCTTGATTTATAATTGCTCTATCTAATTTCTTCCTGATAAGCATTTCACCTTGATGTTTATTTGTCCATATGAAGTGCCTTCCTATTGAACTTAAATCCAGCAAAATTTCCTTTTAAAATAGATGATTTAACTCTCTACTTGCACCCATTTTGTATTAGGTTCCACCTTCAACTTCATAAGAACTTAATGTACAATTAAAGTCTCCAGCTGCTAACCATAAAGTCTACACTCCAACTTGTATTTATTGCATTTCATATTAGAGTTTCTCCATCTGAAAGGCAAAACTAGAGGAGTAGATGAGAGTTAGTTCAAAAGCAGGGATCTTACCTCTAAACTGGCAGATTATATGGATATATTCATCAAATTGTTTAGTAGCTTACACCTTAATAAAATATGAATTTTATAGACAGATTATACGACCATTATAATGATATGAATGGTTGGAAATTTGTTTCCATTTATTTTCTAAAAAATTCAGTCCTTTATGAGAAAAAGGTGCTTTTATTTTAGTTTCAAGAAACCCTACCAAAACAAGTTTCTTGTCTTGTACAATCTCTTTCACCGTTGAATTTTTAGAGGGTCATTTAGCCCCCTAGTACTCCACACTTAAACTATCATCTGTTTGGTTGGAGGGTTTGGAATGGAACGAAACAAAACGTAACACACTTCCATCGTTTGGTTAAGGGTTTCATAATAGAATGGGCTAGAAGCAGAGGGTTTTATGTTACGTTCCATTCCATCTTAAATAGTAAAAATATAAAACCTCCGATTTGGGGGGTTTAGGATGGAACGTAAACTAATAAATACATACTACCCAATATACCCTCAATAATTTTTCTTAATAACAATTATTTCTTCTAACCCTAACCCCTTGTATATAATTAATAATATTTTTATATTATTTCTCCTTACCCTAATAATAATTTTTATATTATTAATAAAAATTATATATAATTAATAATAAAATAATAAAATTTTCATTAATGAAAATAAAAAGTATATAAAAATTTATTCTTTAATTATTTGTATATATTTCCATATAAATAAAAATATAAATAAAATTTTTTTAATATAAATCACATATAATATAATAAAATTTGTTAAATAATTAATAATAAAAATTTTATTAAAAATTTTATTATTTTAAAATAAAAATATATAAAAATTTATTTGTCACGGTTGTGCGTGACTTTTTAATTAGAAATGATTTTTGTTTTAAAATCATAACATTAAACCTTTTGTAACAACAATTTTAATATTAGGGGTATAATAGTCATTTATTATATATTACATTACATTCCATTCCATCCATCTTCCAAACAATGTTTCACTATGTTACATTATGAACCCTTCTATCCCTCCCAAACAACTTTTCATTATATTACATTCCATTCCATTATAAACCATTTCCTTTCCTTCCATTTCGTTCCGTTCTGTTCCATTAATTAACATCCAACCAAACAGGTCCTAAGGGAATTTTCCTTTTTGTTTTGTTTTTTTTCCTTTTCTCCTAGCTGATCTCCTCCTAGATTTAGAGGAAATTTTTTTGATGTCTTTAACTACCTCGAATAAATGTTTGCTATTTTGATTAGCCAACTAGAGTTTCTCCATCTCTTCATCAATTGGTTACTTTTTTAGCATATTATTTGTAATTTCCTAGCATTATTTTGTTTGTCTTTGGGAGTTATCAGCTAATTCATTTACTTGGTTCTCCAACATCTTTTTTTCATTCCCCTGTTCATCTACTACCAGCTTAGGAAGATCTCCCTGTAATGCATTTCTAGTAGCATTTTCCTCATTACTATATGATTTTTATTGATCAAGTTCTGCACTTTCCTGACTCTCTTCATTAAATTCTACTCCCAAAATTTTCTCCGACTAATCAGATTTAAAGATTTTACCTATAGGAACCCATTTTTTAATTGAATTGTTTTGCTTCCAAAGGTATGTTATATTAACTTTAGTTTGCACCAACTCTCTTATTTCTCCTAATTTCATCACTAGTTAGCTATAAAATAGAGTTGAGTTTCATTCTATCTCCACACAAATCTTGGCATATCAAATTCTTTCCATTTTGATGGTTTAAGCATTCGTACGTAGGGGTTTTCCCAAAGAACTTGCTAAAAAGCTTAAACCTTCTATAGACCATACTTCTAAGGGCAGATGTAAAAATTCACCCACATCGGGAAGACATCAATGCTCCGGGAGGATGCCTTTTGGTTTATGCAAAACACTAGCCACATTCCAAAGGTGTATGATGGCCATCTTTGTAGATATGAATGAGGACTTCATGGAGGTATTTATATTTATAGATGGCTTCTTTGGATACTCTTTTGATCATTGTTTGTTTAATTTGGATAGAGTGTTACAAAGATGCGAAGAGTCTCATTTAGTCTTGAACTGGGAAAATTGTCATTTCCTAGTCCAAGAGGGAATTGTTTTGGGCTATAAGATCTCATGTAGGGGGATTGAGATAAATCAAGCTAAGACTGAAGTAATTAAAAAGTTTCCACCTCTTACCAAAATTAATGGCATCTGAGCATTCCTTGGTCATACAGGGTTCTACAAGCAGTTCATCAAGGATTTGTCTCTTATTGCTAGACCATTAACTAACTTGTTATCTAAAGATGTGCCTTTTGTGTTTGATGATGATTGCTTTTAACAGGTTAAAGATGACACTTACAACAACACCAATTTCGACGACACCAAATTAGTCACTTCCATTTGAGATCATGTGTGATACAAGTGACCATGCTATTGGTTGTGTACTCAGACAGTGGAAAGAGAAGAAGTTACATGCAATTTACTACACCAGTAAGACCTTGACAGGAGCACAACTAAACTACACAACCATTGAGAAGGAGTTGCTTGCAGTGATATTTACATGTGAAAATTTTTGTTCTTACATTTTGGGCTCACAAGTTATTGTTTTTGTAGATCATGCAGCATTGCGTTATGTCTTTGTAAAGAAGGATGCCAAGGCTAGGCTCATCCGATGGGTTTTTTGCTTCAAAAATTTAATGTTGAGATTATGGACAAAAAAGGAGCATAAAATGTTGTGGCGAACCACTTATTGAGACTTAAAGGGGGACAAGATGAAGAAGAAGAGGAAATTTAATAGTGTTTTCCTAATGAGGCTTTAATGATGGTAGAAAATCCTTTTCTTCCTTGGTTTGCAGATATTGCCAATTATCTCTCAGGTGGTATTCTTACCCCTAATCTCTCACATCAACAAAGGAAGCAGTCCTTATTTCAGTGTTCTCACTATATTTGGGGTAAGCATGTGTTATATAAAATATATGCTAACAGTTTTATTCGCAGGTGTATCCCTAAAGATGAAATGCCTAAAGTTTTGACCTAATGTTATAGTTTAGTTTATTTTGGACACTATAGAGCAAATAAGACAGCTGATTGCATTTTGTAGCATGGATTCTATTGGCTGAACTTGTTCAAAGACACTCGAGATTATGTATTACGTTGTGATAAGTGCCAAAGAGTGGGAAATATTTCGAAGAGGGATGAGATTCCACTTTCAAACATTATAGAGGTAGAGATATTTGATGTGTGGGGCTTGGATTTCATGAGACCATTCCCATATTCCATAGGTAACTCTTATATATTGGTTGGAGATGATTATGTGTTAAGGTGGGTTGAAGAAATAGCTACTCCAATAAATGATGGCAAGGTGGTGCAACTATTCATCAAGAAGATTTTTACTCAATTTAGGGTGCCTAGAGCTATCATAAATAGAGAGTTAAAAAAATTTTTGGAGAAGGTAGCGAGCACTTCAAGGAAAGAATGGGTTTTGAAGCTGGATAATGTGTTGTGGGCTTACAAGACAACTTTCAAAACTCCCATAGGCATAACCCCATATCGACTTGTGTATGGAAAGGCTTGCCATTTACCATTGGAGTTGGAGCGTAGAGCCTATTGGATAATTAGAAAATTAAACATGGATTGGAAGCTAGCGAGAGAGAAGAGATTATTAAAACTTGATAAATTGGAAGAGTTAAGATATGATGCATATGAAAATTCCAAGTTGTACAAAAAAAGGGCTAAGAAGTGGCATGATGTCTACATTAAGAAGAAAGAATTTAAGAGTGGGGACTTAGTGCTTTTATTCAATTCACAACTTCAATTATTTCTCATAAAGCTCAAGTCAAGATGGAGTTGCCCATTCAAGGTTATTCAAGTGTTTCCTAAAGGAGCTTTAGGGTTAGAAAATGAAAAAGGGTGAAATTTTTAAGGTTAATATGCATAGATGCAAGCTTTACTTTGGAGAAAGGGTTATAATCTCTTACCTTTCACTCACTCTTTTATTACTTTATATGGAATGGTCAAGCTAATGACCTTAACTTATCATATCGGTCTTTCATTTGTTTGTCTTTTGTTATTGTGGTGTTGTTTTGATTTGATAATATCTAGTTTGGTTTAACTAGTTGTGCACTTCATTCTCTTATTGTTTATGTCCCCAATGATACGTTTTGAGGTTACTTTAAGATTTATTGGGCATCATAGATGGGGCGATTCAGGTGAGAGCCAATGTAGTTCCAACTTTCTATTCACTCATCAAATTAGGCTACTTGAGTGGAGAGTGAACTATGTGGAGTGATGAAAGTAGTTCACTGCATAAGCTTACTTGATCAAAACTTGACACTTGAATAATGAGGTAATGTATAAAAGCATAATGGATTTTCATTTAAGCCTATATGAGGAATTGAGCCTTTATGACTCCATTCTATAGTAAATTCATTTCTTTGTTTGTGTGATGCTTTCTTAGGTAATTAACTTTAGAACTTGCTTTGAATCGGTTTAAATCTACTGGATGCATGTTAGATAGAAATGATTAAGTCCTTCTTGCTTTAATCTTTGGCTTAAATGACCTAACCTTTTATTATCCCTTACAAGCCCCATTGAGCCTTTACCCTTTTGTTTATTGAAATCATCCGATTTTAAAACCCACAAACCCCATTAGCTTACCTAATCATAAGTTAATAGAGCGCTAAGTGATACTTTAGTGTGGAATCACTAGTTAAGAGCACATTGCATATAATTTCTTTTTTCTTTTCATTGTTTTTTATAAGAAAGAAAAAAGCAAAAGCAAAAGCAAAAGAACAAAAAGAAAAATGAAAAAGAAAAGAAAAGAAAAGAAAAGAAAAAGGATTAACATGTAGTAACTTCAATAAGTGCAGAGAAGTAGTCTTATCCATGTGCATATCTTAGAAATTTATCGTTGTCATTCCTTTGTACACTTAGTAGTTTATAAATGCTTGTGATAAACCTCTAAAACCTATTTAACCCACCTTAACCCTAGCCACATTATAACCCAAAACAAAACCATTTTGATATGTCCTAGCATTTAATCATTGTGGAGAAGAATTGGTGTATTAGCAAGCCTATGATAGTGTAGTTTCCTATAGGAAGTTTGAGAGAAACACTAACCATCAAACACTTGAGAGAAATGAGTGAAATCCATAAGGTCCATTTTGAATTTATACTTATCTTTGAGTTGGCCAAAGTTTAAGGGATTGCATACTTTAATCTTTGTGAAAATTAAGTGATAGAATTTTACTAGTTGTATTTGATCTTTGCTTGAGGACAAGCAAAAGTTCAAGTGTAAGGATGTTGATAGATATAGATTGCATTGTATTTTTATAGGTAATTTGATATGTGTTTAGTGATTAAGTTGATTGCTTGGTGTGTGTTTAGCTTAAGATTTGTGTTAGTTTGTAAACATTTGTGTTTTAAGTGTTCTTTAGGTGAAAACATGTTTTTAAGCTTCAATTATATATATATGAGGTGCGGTGATGAGTTTGTTAGTGTTTTAGGGCATTCTAAAGAGTTTCTAAGGAGAACTATACCAAAACATATGGCCATGATCATAGAGGACCCGTCACGATCTTAACAGAAGCACCAACATAGGGCTATAATCGTGGCGTAACACATGGCCATGATCATAGGGGACCTGCCACAATCTTAATAGAAGTACCAACATAGGGCCACGATCATGGCAAATATGCCACGATCATAACAAAAGCTTAAGCATAGGGCCACAATCGTAGGGAATCTACCACAGTCGTGACAGAGAACAGGTAAACTAGTCGCGGTCATACACCAAGGGCCACAATCATGGCCTGGACGCCGACAAATGTATAGCCATTTTTGGATTTGAGTTTTTGAGGGACATTTCAGACATTTCGAACCCCAGATAGACACTAGGGTTGCCTTAATTAGAAAAGACTATAAAAGGATAATGATGGAACCCTAGAAAGAAGCCTACATTCTCCCTACATTTGGAATCCCAAAAAGACACAACATTTTCTTCATCTCTAATCCTTAATCCCATCTTATTCCCACCAGCCCTCATCTCGCGCTTCTTCCCTCTTCTTCCTTGTGTGTTCTTCCTTAGATGACATCTCATCATGGTAGGTCATTTTTATCTACCTTTTATGTTTTCTGTGGTCCCCTAAATCTTCTCATTTGTGTCCATTGTTGTCTGGATTAGATGATGCTTTTTTGTTTATAACTATATGTTATGGTCCCCTATGGTTGTTGTGGTTTTGGATGTAAGCCGTGGTCCCTTATGCTTGTTGTGGTGTTGGATGTAAGTCGTGGTCCCCTATGCTTACTGTCATGTTGGATGTAAGTTATGGTTCCCTGTTGTGTCTAGTTTGTATTGCTTTTAATTGCCTTCATATATTGATTTTGGTTACAAATTCTTGTGGTTTGATCCAAATATGAGATAAATTGAGTGGAAATAGTGTGAATATTGCATGAATGTTAATTAGATTATTTTTTTGAATTTTGCATAAAGGATGAAGGGAAAGTCACATAAATTTTGCATGAAAAGAGAAATAAAAAAGAAAAGCAGTGACAAGTGTCACCATCTCATTGTGGTGACCTAGCAAGTAACCACCGTGAATAACATCAAAATGTTAGTCATGGTGATGACAAGTTAAGTTTTAGTCACGATGGTGATATGTTTTGTGATAGTCACGATGGTGACTTACCTTGTCATCACCGTGATAAATGCTCCCACGAGGGTGACTTAACTTTTCACCCCCGTGACCCATTGTTTCCTTTACTTCATCAACTTATCACATGTTATGTGTAGGGGTGACGACTCGAAACCCTAAACCTATAGTCATATTACAAATAAACAGGGAATAGAGAGTGGCAACTGATCGCAAGTTTACGTATGCTAAGTTTTACTATTTTTTAACCTCTATAATACTGCAAGCGCATGGGTCGTTCACCTAGTACCTAATGTATCGATCCTACGATGTAACATCCCCTCACCAATTGCTAGTGAACAGTGACATATGCATGCATTCATACATGCACATGCATAGTAGATAAG
>JAOTAY010000006.1:37879818-37932355 GCA_025629805.1 Erythroxylum baracoense | reverse complement strand
AAGCAAAGCTGAAGAAGAAGCAAGTTTGGTTGCCCCTGATATTTCTTTGATACGGACTTTCGAACCCAAAAAATATTTAAAATGGATATTATAAAAATAAATATTAAGATAAAAATAAAATTTAATCTTGCTTCTTTTTTTATAAAAAAGTTATTATTAAAGGATTGTTTTCTTTTTAAATTTTTCCAAGCCAATTTACAGAAGAATTAAATTTGGTATTGATGATTGAAGTAAGATTTAAATGCCAAAAGGGGAACAAAAACAATTTCCTTTTTCATAAATTTAAGGGTCATTTGGTCTTTTTTTTTTTGTTTCTTATGGCAAGCTTTGTTTTTATTTTTATTTTTATTTTTTATTAAAAACAAAAACATTTTTTAAAGATTTATAATAAAAAACTTAATACGAAAACTTTCTTTGTTAAGATTTTTATTAAAAATTGAATTTGTATTCTTAAGTGCGAATATTAAATATTATTAAAATTTATATATCAAATTTATATAATAAGAACATATAAAATATTAAAACTATATTAATTCATTTAATAAAACAATAAAAGATATTCGTTTACTGTATTACTTTGAAACATAATTGTAATATCTTACAAAAATATAAGGTTTCTTCGTATAATAACTTGGCTTGTCAAAACATCTTTTATTAACATTTATAAATAAAAATGCTTGTAATTAAACAAATTTTGTGAACCTTGATATCTTTCTCTTCCTTTATAATCTCACAGATGATATCACTCAACTCGATATAACAAAAAAAATCCAGGCATATTAGTATAGCTTAATTCAACCAAATAAAAATTACCTAATATACTCTTCAAAAAAAAATTACCTAACATATAATGAACATAATATTAACAAAAAAGGATATCAAAAAGTAATTGTAGTTACTATAATTTTTTAAAGTAATGTAATATCTTATATAAGCATATGAAATTGATTTACTAGATTTATTGCTGTTTCTAAAATAACACGAGAGTCATTTGTAATACCTTCCTATCCATACACTGCATATGTGAAATACGTGTCAACTAAGCAATAACTCATAATATTTTGGGTATGCTCTTTTCCCCTTTTATTGTATTTATAACGTATTCCTCCACAATCAAATGATATGTATGCTTTAAGCCTCCTAAATACTTCAACTTTTCACATAAGTTTAAGAATATTGTCTTGTTTATTCCTAAGATCTCATAAATCCTTGTAGTATTCCCATTTAAAAGTTCAAATATTCAATAATGACCTCATGGAGCAAAAGTTGTGAACAGTTGCTCGTGTAATTGAAAATATTTGTTCTCTTCTTTAATTAGAAAAATAATAATTGCCTCTATTAGTTTATCATTTAAATATGACTCGAAATTTGATAAGGAGACCATATATCTACAATATAAGTATTAAGTAATTAATAAACACATTTAAATATAAATGTTAAAATGATTATGAAAGACCATGACATTTAACATAAGTTTAAGAAGTTCAAATTAAACATTCAATCAAAAGATTTGTGTCAAACATTCATATAAAACATACACTTAAAAAGTTCAAACCATGAAATAGTTTTTAATTGAAAAATGCCTAAACTAATAAGACTTCAATATACAATAACATAAGAATATAACTAAAAAGACTCAATCAAACCAATCTTCCTTACATCCAGCATCTTGATTAAATTATCCCTATAAAATGGATAATCATAAAAGTCTTTATTGTTTTTCTATATTGCACACCCCTCAACACTTAAATTATGTCACGAATTCAAACATTCTATCATTATGTTACTCTTTTGATTAACTGATAAAGCTTCAAATCTATTTTCTACCATGGATAATTTGTGGGTATTTTTTCAAGTAAATCATTATTTATTTTTAATTGTTTACTAATTATAATCAAGACCATTATAGAATGCCAGAGTATATCTTCTTTGCCTTCTTCTTCTCATGTGATTTTTTTTTCTTAAAAGGGGAACTTACAACTGGACCTCTTTTGTCGTTGAGTGAACAAACTTCATCAACATCAATTTTATGTTCCTCTTGTGAACTATTCAATGGAAATTTATTTGATAGACATGCATGCAAACTAGTTACAATAGTTTATCAAAAAATATAAGACAAGTCTGAAAACTCTTTGCATCTTTTTTTCTTAAATTTGTGAGCCATTTTATGCAAATACAATGATGAAAAATGTGCACTAAAATATATGATATATAAATAAGCAAAGATATATTTTACCTTAAATAAAATTTTCCAACATTCATCTGTAGTGTCAACTTACTGATTATTGTTTCTTTAAGTACTTAAAATTCTCCAATTTAGCCCTTAATGTATTATACTTATTCTTTGATTGAACATTAATATACTCTTTATTGAATTTTGTTTGAAGACTTTCCTTAAATTCAACTAGATTTAGAAAAGATAGTAGTGGTTTTATTTCTCTTCTTCACTTCTTTAACCATTAACGAGATTAAATGCACCTCTATGAAATCATTATATACCCTATCTATATAATCATTGCAATCATTTATATTGTTCAAAGATTCCATCAATAAAAGTAATTACACATAAGTAACAAATTCATTACAAGCTTCATTATATTTATTTCAAAATAATTGTTGTATGTGTGCTTGCTATAATCTCATTCATATTGTAAAAGTATGGTTTGCAAATAATTGTTTTCTAACATGTAATCTCTACCGTCCAAACTTTTTAAAATTTGGAAATAATTAATAATCAAAGCAACCACTCATGAATTTATTCAAACATAACTTAAATATCAATTATTCATATCATCTATTATGACCTAATTGCTTATAGTTAACAATCCTATAATAGTGAATTCTTCTGTTTTTGTTGTTCAATTTACGTTGTTTGATTGACAGTTGGTTTTTGTACATTCTTTGGTTTTTAATGGAAGAGAGCAAAAAAAGGTCTTTCCTTCTAAACTAGGTGATGTGGTGCACTAGATGCTCTTCTACTTTTTATATATTATTTTGCTCCTTTAAAGTTTTATGGAAATTTTTATTATATTTGATTGCAGGCTAAACTAGGGAAGCCAAATGCACTGTAGCATGACTAAGGAAACGTGACTAAGGAAACGTTGCCATATTCCTTAATTGTATTTCAATTATAGAACCGAAGTTTAAGGTTATATCATTTCCTCTTTTACTTTGTAGTCTATTTACTATGTTAATTTTGGTGACAAGGCATTTTAGTTTCTTGATGATGACAATGGTCAAAACTAAATGACAAATTGCTTTATAAATTCAAAAGTAATATGTTAATGACATGATTGAGGAGTTAGCACTCATTTTTTACCTTTAAATAATTCATAAATATCAAATTTCCAAATGTAACTCCATGCTAACAAATTATAATGGTCACCTAGATTAAATACAAAACTTTAATGTAATTTTTCCTTTTCATTTTTTTCTACCTTATCCTTGTCACCAGATATTTATCTGTAGAGAAACCACCATGAAAAGGATGTTATAACATTAAAAAGAAACAAAAGATCAATAACGCAGTGTTTGGTTGTTGTCCCCATGAGTGAGGACAGATGACAGGGACAGAAAAATCATATCCCCCAACCTGTTTAGTTGCTGTCTCTACCCAAATTTGTCCCGACTCCGGAGACAGAAACAGTAAAATCTTGTCATTCCTATTCCTATGACTGTGGCAAAAAATGAGAGGACCAAGACACATTTTGGTGAAATGTCATATATGCCCTCAGTTTAAAACATAAAACAAAATCTGTCAACCTCTCTCCCGCAGCTCTCCCACACCTCTCTGTAGTCTGGTTCGTCGTCTTCTTCTTTGTGGGTTCAGTCATTTTGCTCTCTGGTGTCTCCCTTTCCGGTATTGGCTACAAGTGGTTCAGAGAAGAACAAGTCGCTGATGTCTTGACACAAATCGTCTTCCTGCGAAATGGGTGACTCTGACGATCTAAAATCTTCCATCCTCGTGTCTAGGAAACAGTCGCCGAAGTCCCCGTTCCATACGGTCCCCTGACAAATGGTGTCGTCGTCGAAGAGGGACGGTCCTGTGCTCGTGAAGTTGAAGAAATCGTCGAGGAAGGGCTCGTCTAGCAACGACAAACTCTGTGACAAGTAATCATCGGGGACGTTGGTTTCTCCTTCGCACTCCTGCAGGACATCTTCCACTTCTTGTCCCGGTTTCTGACATTCAATGAGTTCCACTTCTTTGACGTGTACGTCAAGTGATTTATGAGTCTCGTCTTGTTCACCGGAGGGAGTTGTGAAGTTGAGAACTGAAGTGGGTGAGCAAAGATTGTGAGACTCGTCGCCGGATTCGTAGCCGGAAATGGAAGTGGTGTTAATCTCTGGCTTCTCTTCCTCTTTGTGGTCTTTTTCTTCGTATTCTTCTCTTCCTGGTGGAGTAATGAAGTTGGTTAAAGCGTCAGGTCCTCTGAGTTTAATCGCAGCATTATCATAGACCATCGCAGCTTCTTCGGCAGTATCATAAGTGCCTAACCAGAGCCTTACACGTCTCGCAGGATCGCGAATCTCAGCCGCCCATTTGCCCCACGGCCGTTGCCGTACGCCGCGAAACTTTCTTCCATTTGATGTCGACGCCGAGTTAAGTTTCAGTGGGCGGCTTCGTGACGGTAGGACAGTACTTGCTCTTCTTTTTCGGGTATTAGAGATTAGAGAAGTAGTAGCAGTAGTAGTACTCGCTTCTTTACATGTAGCTTCGATGTTGATCTCGTTCACATAGCGTTTCACTCGTTGACGACCAAATAGCTCACACTCTTCGTCGCTGGAGGAGTCTGTAGCCTCGTTATCGACGATGGCGATCCGGACCACCCGTGGGACGTTCTGGTCAGAGTGGTGACTCCTCTCATCAGAGACTTTTCTGGGTCTGAAAGATGGTTTGGAAAATTTCTTAGTGACTTCTCTGTGTTCGGTGAACTTGATCGGACACAGAAAGTTGTTCTTCAAGTCCATGTTTGTGTTTCTCTTTTTCTGGGTTTTCTCTTCACAGATTCTGTATTGGCATCGAAAGAGACCAAAAAAGCAAATAAAGAGAACAAAAGGTGAAAGAGTCGTGAAGCTGAAGATTAAAACTTTGAGATAAGGAGAGACAAGGGTGATTCAGAAACCTGCCAAAAAGACATAAAAAGGCTCACTAAACACTATTAAAATCTCGAAACCTTTCAAACACTTGAACAGTCACTGAACCAGAAGAAGAAGAAGATAAAACTCGAAGCCCAAACCTCAAAATCTCTACTTATAGGAAGAGGAAAACAGAAACAAAAACTGTTTTTCCTACTTAAGAAACAAACAACCCAGGAACAGACAGGCTTTCAATCCTTCCCAAAACGAGAAAATACCCAGGAAAGGCAAGAAGAAGAAGAAGTGAAAATGGAGGATCAGAAAAAGTCTATAAGACAGAAGAGAGTTTCGGAGTGTACACTTAGTCCTGAGACGAAGCAGTGAGAGAGAGAAAGTGAGTTTACTAATTGCGGTGAAGAAAACACTGAAATCCCTGTTTTATAGGATCCATCAGCCGAAATTGGGAAACCCAAATTACTAGGCCGAATTTATTATCTATCTCTTTCCGATTTTTCAAACTACTTATTTTTAAAAAATGAAAAATTATTATTACGAAAATAAAAGGAAACTTTAGATTAAATGTATTAATTTTTATTTACTAAACTCTTATGGTCAACTTAAGAATCACTTGGCATTAAATAGGTTAGTGAGATTCGCACCAAATCCACTATGTTTAGGAAAAACTACTTCCCATTATATTTTCTTAACTACATTACCTTAAATTTAAATTGTTACTTTAATTTCTTTTTTTAAAAATTAGAGATTTTGTGATATCTTTTAATATTTATCGAATACATGCACTAGTTGAAACAAATAATAAGATCTAAGTAAGTTATTTGATCAACTAAGTGATAGGTTAAAGTTCAAAATTTGAATTTATATGATGTAAAAATGTTAATATTTGAGATTGATAATAAAAAATTTATTATTATTAATAAACAAAAATTTTTAATAATAAATAATAAAATTTTTATTAAAAAGTTGTTATTGTTATTATTATTATAATAAACACATTCACGTCAATTTTAATGTGCGTTTCCTTTATAGTGAATGTGTGAAAACATGGTGTAGAACCATCAAAGTCATGTATGATAAGCTTCCACGGCATTCAAATAAAGAGATCAGCTGAGATTGGTGCAGGTCATGTCAAAGCCGGTGTGTCGGGGCCGAAGATTCCGGCCATGATCATAAAAGACGATGTATAAAATAAGGTATACGAGCCGCCGTATCTCGATGATTGAGTAAGATCATGACACGTGGAAACATGGGCCCGACCTCAAGTTCTGGCACAATTGGAGAGCATCATAAACGCTGACTCAGCATAGCCACTCTTGGTCTCGAACAACGTGACGCCAGTCACGTGAGGCCCAAGATACCCGGGTCCGATTAAAATGTTGTTGGTCAAAAAATCAAGAAAATTTGTGAAACACACACACACACATAACTTTGACCGCTTACTTACTCTTTTACCCTATGGACCGACCGTTGATTACTGAGAGAAGGCACGGTGAATATGGAGGGTATGTTGGTAAATTGATTGGTGTGGGACACTTCATTGTGTGCTGGCCTTTGAGAGTGGGTGGTGGGTTAATAATTTTCTACCTCTTAAAATAAAAAGATTTTTTTTACATTTATTAATATATTTTTAAAATTAACTTTTTATTACAGCCAGCACTAACGTGGCCGGCAACCTAGAATTCGCCGCCATTTTATTATTATTATTATTTTACTTCTCTGGCGTTTTTTCTGTTTCTCGAGATGTGCTTATGCCACCCTCGGCTCAGTATTTCACTAGTCACTACCACAGTACCACTGCCTCCTCTCCATAATTCCATATAGAGTTAAAATAATTTATATTTATTTGCTTGCTCCTAAAATAGTCAAAAAATAAATAAAAATAAAAATAATTTAAAAAAGAAACCAATTTGACAAATTCAATCATAAAAATTACAATTTTTGTTCAATTTAATTTAATAACTTTTATTATTTAATTAAATTTCAATTTTTATGACAGAACTTTTAATTTTATTGGTTTCGATCTAATTTTAATACATTGAATTAAATATAAAAATGAAAAATTTAAATTACTATAAAATTTTTAATATCAAGTTCACTCGTTTACTAAATTATTTTTAGGATAAAATATTTCAAATTAATAAATATATCACAAATTATGAAAAATGATGATTAATATATATTAATTCAATTATTAATAGTTACAATTAGAATACCTTTTTTAGACATATTACAAAATCAATCAACATTTAGATTTTTCATTTTTAAATAATAAATAACAAGTCAATATCATTAAATTATGCAATAATTAACTTTCATATTATACACACACATATATATATATATAACCCTATTAATTATTTTGGGAATCTTTTTTTGTTTAAATTGATTATATTAAAAGTAATTTTCTTCTGTTCCACTTATTCTATTTTAATTTTATTCTATTAAATATTATTTATATATTTATGTAAAGTTCATATAATTATATGAATAATATTGATAAAAATAGTATAATGGGTAGAGAAGACGTTATCCGTATTAACCCCACAGCCTCCGGTGAAGTTGTTGCCGACATCCTTCTTTGTTACTGTATAGAGTCACATCACACATGACTAATCATGGTCTCAGGGTCAGCCACCCCAGTGCGATCTCGTGTCCTTGCAGTCGACTGTGTATACACTCTCCGTCCTAACCATCGTACGGCTTACCTGGACTTGGACTTCCCGTATAGATTTGACAATTAATTTTATTTATCATTTTTTAGATTAATAAGGAAATAATAGGAAACTTTTTTGTCTTTTATTTTAATGAGAAAATTTTATATTTTCTTTATTTCTGAAATATTTTCTTAATTTTTGTTGAAATATTTGACCTTTACTCAATTTAATTTTCCACAATGAAAATTTAAACAACAACAGTAAGTAAAAAAATCAAGCTAAATTTGGAATTTAAAAAAATCCAATATACGCAACCTTATTCCTAACTAATAGAGTAGTTGTTTTATAACGACCCATAATTTATTAACTAATACTATTCAGTTTGAGTGTTATTTTGATCTTTTTTGAGAAAATTTTATTATTTCCCTTATTTTGCAATATATTCTTTACTAAATTAATTACGATTTACATTTAATTAATTATGATTCGTCTACTAAATTAATTACGAATTACATTTAATGTTGACTTCCTTCATGTCAAATCCTTCTTATTATAAGGAATGTCTATTTTTGGAAAGTAAGAGGAAACATAATTGCCTGACTTAGATAATCATTAGATTACACTTAATCATAATTAATTACGTATGATTTAAGAAGTCAACAAGAAAATTTGGATTAACCTCACAAGTGCTGGAAAGACGGTTTGGTTTTATGGTAACAAGCCAACATAATAGTTCCGCACAAAACAAAACTCATGAAATTTAGTTTTTGGAAGGAAAAGATAATTATTAATTAAGTAAAAGTTAGTACAATGTCATATAGTAATTAATCAAGTTTTGGACCGATATCGAAACCTAATACTTTTGTTTTGTTTGATTATAACAACATCTAACAATAATACCCAAAAAGAAAGTGTTAGGTCTTCGTGGAGCTCCGATGGCTAACTTTCTACAAATTGAAAGAAATTCTATTTTCTGGTAAATAAATAAGGATACAAGATAAAAAAACTCCCTTAGTCTTTAAAATTCTCAAAAAAAATCTTTTTAATTTGTAGTTTTCGATAAAACTTATTTTCTTAAGCTCCGATTAAAAAATAACGACGAAACACACATTGTATGAATATCATTAATAAACTAATCAAGTGTCACTAATATGATAACTCAATTCATCTTTTAAATTCGACCTGAATAAATATTAAATTGAACTTAAAATAATAATTTAAGATAATCATAATAAATTATTAATTTAAGTCATATTTAATTGTCTAGTTTAAATTTAAATGTTGAGTTGAATCATTATGCAAGTAGCATTTGATTCATTTACGTTTGATATTAATATTGCGTGTGTTTCATCGTTATTTGTTATCACAATTTTTCCAAAAAACTGAAAATTAGAAAAATCAGAGAAGGGTTTGATTTTTTTGTACGGATATAGTGATTTTTTTCCACGGATCGGCACATGATCTGTCGCAGGAAGTAACTTAAATCGTACAACACATGAAACAAGGAAGCCGACTTGTGAAATTGTCCTTGTTCCTTCTTTAATTTCCAACAAGGGTCATATTCATCCCCAGCTTTAAAAATGATTCGTTAGTTAGCCTCTCTCCATCACCATATCCATGACCAGAGTCACCAAGTGATGAGTAACTGAAGAGCTGGCTGATGTAGTAGAGGAAGCTGCCGAATTGGTCTATCGAGTTTTGGTTTATGTACCATTTCTTTGCCTTTAGAAACATGTGGATGTGGTTTTTCTGGCAGTAGAAACACGAGGTCACATAGGAATTGTCGAGATGAAAAACATACGATCACGTAGAAGTCATCAGGCGGAAGCAGCACGCCTGCGTGTAATAATCTCTATACTAAAATAAATATATATATATTGGAATAATTATTGAAAGTAGATGGTCCAGACTTCTCTCACGTGAGTATGTAATCGTTCGTCACATGAACTCGATAAAAGGATAAACACATCAATATTGATTAAAGAAGTTTTCCTTAAGAAGATAATATCATAATTAAAATAATACAACAACAACGACATTCAGTATAGATCTCACTAAAATGCGATATTTGAAAAGGTCTAGTATAATATTTAGTCTAACTTCTAATTAATAGAGAGATTGTTTCCATATTTAACTTTTTTATTACCTTTATATATGACAAATTTGGTTATGTAAAAATACATTTTTTAATGAAAAAAGATAAAATTTGGATATTTAATAAATGCAAAATTTTATTAAATTCCAAATAAAAAAATCATATAATTCTATTTATTTAAAATGGACTTTTTAATTACCTACAAATTTAGTTAATATCTTTTCTTTTCAAATTTAGAAATATAGATTTGTATTGAAAAATCATATAATTATATTTATTTAAAAGTTTGAGAAGTTATTTATTTAAAAAATCATCTAAGATATTTCTGACCTTAGTGTTTGATTTTACTTGCTTGGATCTTTAGAACAAGATAATTAATTAGTTCTTCATTTCAAAAAACGTGAAAATTGATTTATTATTTATTTTTCTTGAAGAAAGTGTGTGTATGAGTGTATCCGTTAGTGTTTAAAGATCCCATGTTTGAAAAAAATTTTAAAAAATAATAAAAGAACCATAAGGATTAGCAAAACCAAAGCAGAGAGACCGGTCTGGTTCTCGAGAGCCGTCGTCGGTCTGGCCAGGCGTCACTTCATCCCCTCCATAGTATATAACTCCATAAACTAAAGACAGCTAGGGAAGTACACCAAGTTCGACAAATCATGCATGCCCTGCCAAATTATCGTTATTAATTCACATTTTGTTATATTTGGTTTTTGATTTCTCTTAAAATAGGATTGCCGTTCTAGAGCTCAACTTGCATCCCATAGTTTCATGTGCTGTTTTTTTATAATTTTGACCAAATTATGATAATATTTTTTTAATACATAGGAAAGAAAAATATAAATTACAACATTAACTTATGCGTCGACAATACAAAATCTCTTGCCTATTCTAATGTACAAAAAATCGCGTTTATAATAAAGATTTTAGAAGAACATGCAATTTTGGTCGTGTTCGCATAGCTAAATTAATTAGATTGTTAGCGCTCTGATTTTCGATATTTTTACATAACGAGAACATATGTAAATCTAAGTTTTCTAATTCTGAGTTTTCTTGATCACAAATTATTACTATCTATACAAAAAAAAAGTATACTCACACCACGACAGGATAATACGTATGAGTCAATGATACAAGAGGCACCAAGTCCAATACATAAAGATATAAACATATCATACCATATCATAGGGTTTTAGCTCTCACTCTGGTCAGTCACAGTCACAGATCATCCACCATTAATAAGTTAATGAGCATCAAACCCAAGATGGCCTTGATTCTGGTGTCGCCGGTGACTCCTACTCATACATGTGTTTTTGTGGGCAGTTCATTGCATTACATTACACAAGTAGGTCCACCGCTACTACTTCCTTCTTGTATGGTAAACGGTGATGTTTACACTACAAAAAACTGATCCGTACAAATAGACAAGATCAGTAGTATCTGGCCGTGTCCATTACTTTTATTAAAGGTAATAGATATTTGTGTTGACTGAAGTTTCCTCTAAGCAAAATATACAAACTTCTTTTGTGCTTTGATTATTATGTTATTTAGAACAATTTTATTAAATTTTGATTAAAAATAACGACAAAATAGTTATAATATAAATACACGAAGATTCAATAAACTAATTATATACTTATTTTAAATTATTAATTCAAGTTGAATTTAATTAGTTTAAGTTAGGTTTAACAATTAAGTCGAGTCAACGCATTAGTGGCATCTGTTTATTTCATGCCCGATGTTCATATTTGATATATTTTGTCACTATTTTTAATTAAAATTCAAAAAAAGTTTTTTTAAAACTAAAAATCATGAATTTTTTATAAAATATTTTAAATTACAAGAAAAATTTATGCCTTTTATCTTTTATTTTTTATTTATAATAAAAAAACTCATAACTAATTTTTTTAGATGTAAATTAGATCATTTCATAATGGGTAAATTACCATATTCAAGATTAAAGACGAACTTTTTTTTAGTTTTTTTTATATGTGATTATGTGATTTTTCTTTGTTAACAATACTAATGCTAATTATATTCATGTTTGAAATTGATAAAACCGTATGGCCTTCTTCTTATGTATATACCGTTTTAAATAGAAATTTTGAAAACATACAAATATATGGAATTTAATTTTCTAATAAGGTAAGCCCTGCCCTGTAATAATCATTGCTTATGGTTAAGAAACTGAATTAGGATTGACGTAAATTGTTATATTATATATATCTATATATAGATCATATACAAATAACAAGCTCGAGAAAGAGATCTGTTCTAAAAAGAAGGGCCACCCTCAGTTGAAGCTTTTATGAACATGTCGCTTTGTCGGGTCTTGACGATGAGGGTGTACGTGTTATGAGTTAGAACAAAACAATCCAAGCATGGGACAGAAAAGAAAAGATTGAGAAGATAAGACATGGAGTTTTATAGAACAAAAAATGGTAAGGATGAATCAGAGAATAAATCTTCAAACAGAAGCAAACTCAAAAACGCTTGCATTTGAAGGAAGAGATGTTTGGTCTCGTTTCTGCTACAATCATTACTTATGCCTTTTTCATTTAAGAGGTTATGATTGTTAATCTTATATATATATGTATATATTATCTCTAACCATGCTCTTATAATAATTAATACCAACACTCTTCATGCTTGATTTGGAAATTGAAACCACAGAGCTCTTAGATAATAGAGAAAATTAATGATGAGGTCGTAACATCATTTATGACACTTGAATTACATCAAAAGTTAAATACATTATGACTCTTTCTCTATTTATATTTTATTTTTATTTCATTTAGTATTTTTAAAATATTATTTATCTCTTATATTATTATTCAAGCCATCGCACAACCTTTATGTTATATTTTATTAGTTTTACTTACTTTTTTAAACTAAAAAAAGAATAGATTTTAAAAATAAATAAAAAACAAAATATGACAAAAGAAATTGTATAATAAATAAGGAGTAAATTAAATTTTTTATAATATAGAGATTAAAAAATGTTAAATAACATGAGATCTAATATAATTACCGCCAAAGTCATAATCTTCTCAGAAATCTTATAAAAATTCTCGAAAAATCCTTTTTAGTTTTTTATTTTCCTAAAAAAAACTCATTCTCTTATACTTAAGTTATCAAAAACTCCTAAATAGAATCGGAATCAATTAAGCTCGGATTAAATTAATAATTTAAAATATTTATGATGAATTATTAGTTTAATTTGAATTTTATTATTTCTATTCGGGTTTAAAAGTTGAGTTGAATCCTTAAGTAAATATTATTTGATTAATCTATGTCTAATATTCTTTTATTTTGTAAGTGTTTTATTATTTTTTTTGGAAAAATAAAATTTTGAATAAGTTTTTTTTAAAATTTAATGGTAAAGTAATTATTAAATTTTGTTTAAATCACAAAGAAGATTTATATTTTTAATCTTATTATTAATTCCATATAAATTGTATAGTTGTATGCCTCTCCAATATCCTATAAAGGTCACGAGAAAAAAGAAAAGGGAAAAGAGGAGAATATGTATAAAGGTCCATATTTTTGAAGCAGTATCACATGCCTTCGTTCTTTTTAGGTGAATTTTTCTGAAGAGTTTCTTCTACCGAGTTAAAAAGATTACATCTTTAACGTGCAACTTTATGACCAAAAGATAATGTACAAGAAATTAAAAAAAGAGACAGAGATAAGCTCAGTCACACACTACACGCAATGTTTGGGGACTGAAGTTAACATAAACAAAGTAACGTGCAATTTCATGACCTATCATTAAATGAATGTCAAGTAGATTTCGATTAGGTCATACTCATACATAGAACCTAACTCTCAAATGGTTCGGATCAGATCAAATAATAATTGTTTGAAGATTTTTTTTAAATAGAAAAAAGGCCAGTTTATTAACTTCTTATTTGTAATATTATGATTTTTTATAAAAATAATAAATAAAAATTAATAGATTATGACGAAAAAATTTATATTATTTTATCGGTTTAACGTCCCGTTTAATTTTTAAAATATGAATATTTTTAAATTTGTAAATGTTATTTAAATTAACCCATTTTGTCAAATAATTAATACAAAATATTTAATTTACTAAAAATTATATAAATTAAACAAACTTGAAACATAACGTATGCGGTTCCACCGCTACATATACACATAAAAAATGCAGAGGTTGGAGTTCACGAGTAGTTCATCAATATTGGACATGCACGTTCATGGAACATTTACAGAATTCAGTGCAGAAAACCATGTAAATTATATTATTTAATGCTTTTATATTTCTCAATAATTGACAAAAGACTCTTCTTTTTATCATCTAACCCCTTTTTTTTTTAATAAATTTGTCTCCTTCTTTTTTTAGTATATCTTGAGGGTTCATAACTCGCAACATATATACAAATCGAGTCAAATTTCACCTTCTGTGTAGGGTTTTGTCTCGAGACTTAAGGACAGTTGGTGACCGGCTCAGTCGGGGAAGGTGGGACCCACTGACAAAGGACCGGTGACCGGCGAGGTTTCCGGCAACTTTGAGTTGATAGAGAGGCACGTGGACTGACCCCATGTGGGGTGATGCGGGCTTAAGTTGGAAGTACAACTTAGAAATGTATATTATAAAGGAGAAGAAGATACTGTTATGGGGTTGGGGTTTTGGTAAAGTTGCACTTATCTTTGATCATTGGTGAGGAATCCTAAAAGTTGATGAAAAAGGGTTTAAGAGAGAAGAAGAAGAACATGAACATTTCGGTGAAAATAATGCAAGATGGTCTTTATTTTTCGAGCCAGAAATTGTGGGATTCGGTAAGAGATACAATGCAGGTTGTGTTCTTTCAAGTATCTATAAACACACAGATTAAGAGATGGGAAATTAGTTGATGGTCTCCTTTCAATCATTGGTCTTTTCAAAATCTATAAAAAATTATGTATATGGTTTAGCTTCCATTCCTTAAAAAATGTTTTAATACATTGAAGAAATTATCTTATAAGTAATCACACGAATAACATCAATAGCAATAACACCGAATAGAAAATTTGGTAATACACAGTCTTATCCCTAACTAATAAAGAGAGACTGTTTCAAATGATCTATGTAAAGAAAAAAATAAAAAACATTTAGGAATGCTCACATTAATTAATTAAGTGAATGTAAAAACATTTATAGATCCTTTTCTTACGAAAATACAATTTGCATTTTAATGTATTGTGTATTTAGTTAAGATGGATTAATGTTGATAAAACTTGTTATTATTATTATTTAAATAAATGGTTATAAGTAATGCATTTTAAGTAAATTAATTTATAAATAATTAGATGAATAATCACGTTAATTATATGAATAAAAATTTGAAAATATTATGTATTTTAATTTTTTACGTATTTAATTAAGACGAAGAAATGTTAATAATAATTGGCAATTATTATTTTTTGAATAAGCAATTGTAAAACATGTGTTTCTTGTAAACTCGATTCAAATACTAATTATATTATTTATTGGTCTAGATATCAATCATTGTCTTATAATTATGAGATAAATCTATGTCTCTACCTAATTACATTCTAATGTTTGATGAAAATGGTGTCCGCATGTGGAAACTAAACTTCACATGTCCACAAATTATAGAAGAAAACAAATTTGTGTTTGATGCCTCTAATTCTGGTTGCCACCCAATATTGAAAATATGAAAGTTGTTAGACAAAATTTAGTGGTTGGTATATTTATTAATATCATTTCGATCACAAGTCCATCTAAGTAAAGTACCTGCTTCGAAATTGTGTTGTAATATCGATATTTTAAAAACTGAACCGAAAGTTAAACCGATAAGGCGGGAATTTTAAAGTTTAAAATGTCAATTAATATTAGATCGTCTTATAATTAACTAAATATTAAATAAAATTAAAGAATTTGAAATATAATTAAAAGAGATTGTACTTACATATCGAATAAATTAATTTATAAAAATTTATTAATTTGTAAAATTTACTAGTTGTTTAATAAATTAATCAATTTTTAATAATAATAATAATTAAAATAAATCAAATCAAAAAATTATATAATTTAAAATTTTTGTAATTGAACCGAATGCATAAGTTGAATATATACATATATACGTGGAACTGAGATGTTCCCATTTGGTTGGTTCTGTCGGGTTTTTTTAGTGGAAACCAGATTTTCAGGGGCCATGCTTCCTTCTCACTCGTGGGCACGACTTATTAATTAAATTTAATTTATGAAATGCACTTTAGACTTTCTTTGAGAACTCAGCTCAACACACGGAAATTGATATTGTAAACAATTCACAGACAGAAAGGGGACATGGGTCACCATGTCTTATGGTGTTTCCTTTAAAACATAATAATAATAATAATATCAAGCTATATATAACACTTCAAAGTTCAATGGAGTTGGAAGTTTTGTAGGGTTAAATATACTAAATTGTAGTGATTTTTTATTTTCTATTGCTTTATTCTTCCTTTGAAAATTATTATTTACGGTTTGATAATATTTTTAGTTATTGTTTAAAACAATACTTAAATTATGAAATTATCAATGGTTAGCAAATTCAACCATAAAAATCTCAAACTGTCCAACTTTTCGGTTCAATTTACTTTATTAACTTTTGTTTTAAAATCAATCAATTGTCTTTTAATAATCTCATTTTTAATTATACTTCAAATTATTTGATAGATAAAGACATTCTTTTAAATCATATTTTAAATTCTTTAATTTTATTTAATCTTTAATCAATTTCATGACTGACGGTCTAATATATGTTTAACTTTCTGTTCGGTTTTTAAAACATTAGAAATTATAAGTAGATAGAAAACCAAAGTAATAAATAGAAAGTCTTATTTTTTAAAAATAAAGATTGAATACAAATATTAAATTATAAAAGTTTCAATTAACTATATTTTATATTTTATGAGGATTTATATATTTATATAGGATACTAGAGAGAGATGTACATGAACTAGACATTCTACATAATTAATTTGGCGTTGGGACCATTTCCTTTCTGGACTTCCATTCATTTCTTGCTGGATAACTTGTCTTCTAGTTGATTTTTTGTACTTTAGATTTAGAATATAAATTACGAACACGACACTGTAAAACAATAAGTCATGAATATAGATTTATTCTACTTGAAAACAAAACAAAGTGTTAGATTTGGAGAGTTCACTTACATGGGAGATCTTCAACATGAGCGTAGTGAGAGAACATACTCGTAGATTTTGACATCATACTTCAATCTAAAATTTTAAGGCATTAGGTTTATGGATCATTTCTACTTATATATTCTTTACTAGTTTTATCTCTTTCCAATGTGAGATTCTTACTTACACTTGACATCCCAATACAAAAAATGGTTAATTATGTGTTAAATATAAAAGAAATTAAAAAGAGCTTCCACCTAAATATAGTAGTGAAGAACATGGTCTTGCCATATCTTTACATAATAAAAGAGACAAATCGCCATTCCTTCTTGCATGCCACCACTTCCCTCGTCCCTACTTGAAAATGCTTGTGGGTAAGTATTAATAATGATATCTAGGTTGAGATATTTAGTCATTTAATAAATAATTATTCAGTTTGAATATTATTTCTTAAGGATTCGATCAGCTTGCTAAGTCCCTCGAGTGTCTCTCAAGTCGTGGGTTCTGAGTAAACACAAAACTGCAACTCATTCGAGACATGCAAATATATCGGTTGCATTGAGATTCATTAACTTATTTAGAACATGTAATTTATGAGTAATAATAAAATTTTGTTTTATGGTTTCTCTTTGGAAAATTTTATAAGTAAGTTTACATGTTAATAATATTAAAATATAATTAATATTTTAATATTTTTAAAATATAATAACCAAGTCCCTAGTTGTTTAAATGGGCTATCGGTTGAACTCTTAAGGACTTGGGGCTTATATACTATTTCTCCAAAACTAGAATTGAAGGTGAAGTGGGCTTCTAGAGAGCCCATAAAATTTGTCAATTCCTGAATATATTTACTATTTCTCACGTGTGTAATAAATAAATAATTGAACATATATATGACAATTCGTAAAATACGTAATTTAATACAACTAAAATTTAACATGCCTTCACTTTAGACCATTCCTCTTATTAAAATATCGTTGTCAAGGCTAAATTCCATTATGACAACATTTGATGTTATCTTGGAATCATGTTAAAAGGAGAGCATAAGATAGTGTTGTGAGCTTTAAGTGTCACACATTCATAAAGCAAACAATGGTTTGGGATGTCCATCGTGCATGCATTTTACTGTATTAACTTCTGGGGTACCCGGGTTCAAGATCTTCGAGTTGGCTTTAATCAGACTCGAGTCTTATGTGGTCAGGTCGGACCTAAACCATAGTCACTCTTATTTCCCTGAAGGCCATAAGTTGCTGTCCTTGAACATGGACGCATATGCTATAGTTGCATAATAATTTGCAAAAGTTATGATCTACAAACAACAGGAGCTGAGAGGAAGTGAAGTTTTGACAAATTCAGGTTCAAGCCGTTTGATAATCGATAAACCAAATTGGAAAACACAGAACTGATTCTTCTTTACCTAGGCTGCTGTTGTGGACAACTTTAGTCCAGTTGATTGAAGGGAAGGAACATCTTTGATACATAGGAATAAGGAAAAGACAACGAAAAGGTAAAACGAAAAAAAATTACCAAGAACGAACCAAACGCATCGACCATGGACGTTTTAGCCCATGGCATATTTCTGAGTCCAGCTTCTAGCAGTTGTCTCGTACTTGTTCCTGTCTGTCTTGTACATATGGGCAATCTCTGGTACCAGCGGGTCATCAGGGTTTGGATCCGTCAACAATGAACAGATTGAAAGTAACACCTGCAAAGGATCATGTACACCACTTTTTTCAGTTTCTTGTGGCAAGGAAATGGTCCTTTTTTAGTTGATTAATTGGGATTTTGTAGCATCCGTTAATCTCATCCCCGGTGCCCCCAATTACACCACCATGGCACGAGCTTGAGCCTTGGTGGTGGTGGCAACGGCGGCGGCTTAAACTGAACCAACATAAACAAACAATGACTTCCATGTTCCCAGACTAGAGCTCATAGGGTTATTGAACAAGAACCTTGGATATGGTTAAAGCTGGGCTCCATTGCTCCTTCAAGATGTCCAGGCAAATGCTCCCATTGCTGTTTATGTTAGGGTGGAACACCTTTGTTCTGAATGCTACCTGCAAAGTAAATCCCTACACATGAATTAGGACATAAACAGACATAAATGTGGCTTACAATATTCCGAAACACAATCGTATGCTTTTGATCACATTCTAACAATATCCATAAAGTATGCTCAGTGCGTCCCTGAGCTAATATTGGTCATTTGAAGAAATTCAGGAATCGTTGCGTCCCTGAGCTAATGTTGGTCATTTGAAGAAATTCAGGAATTGTTGCGTTTATTCTCAAGCTCCAAGGAAACGGCTCAAGGCTATGTCATTTAACTTGTTTTAAGTCTTCCTTTTCCTTTATAAAGAAGCTTAAACATCAGAAAAACCAAAGTATTGAACACAATTGAAAATTTTTGTTTGCTCTCTAGAAAAAGAGAAAAATCTTACTATATAGAACTGAGATAATAAAAAGTAAAGAATCTGAAAAACATGGATATGAACATCTCAAGAGAAAAAAATGAACATAATGATCTCAACCATGCTAAGAATAACAGAGACAGAAGCAACAGGATAGTCCAATCGTAGTTTTATCCGTGTCATTCCCTGCTGAGTAAAGGTACCGATTCATTCTTTAACTAACACGTAAAATTTCTGCAAGACTGCACCTCTTGTGGAGAAATCACAACCAAAAACAGAGTTCACAAAGCAGGTACCTTAGGAGGCTTGAAAGGATAATCTGGAGGAAAATGAATGGAAACAAGGAAAACCCCTCCGGCATATGGACTGTCCGGAGGACCCATAATTGTTGCTTGCCAATGAAACATATCTTCTGCAACAGGTCCTGAAATAATCGGCATAACCACAAAAACTCAATTTGACGTGAACATACTACATTACTGCATATCTGTGAAAAACAAAATAACCAATGACTCTAAAGAGGTTGTCCACGATCAAGTAAATAACAGAACAACAGGCCAAAATTTTTGACTCCTTTGCCAGTTCATTCAATACAACCCTTAACCTACGCATAAAATAAGAGTTGCCCAGAAACAAAAGTTGGATTCTTTACCCTTTTCAAGCCACCAAAACCATCTTCACATACACAATTCACCCCAACTAATGCAAAACCGAAACGTTAACGTGAATTAACAACATCAATCCTACAACAAACCCAGAACGACAGAGAACCAACAGGAAAAAGTATGTATATACATACGCATACACACATACCGGCGCTGCATGAAGTAGGAGGATCCTTCTGCAAATCCTTGAGTTCCTTCAAGATCCGCTTCGAAGCCATCCCTGAAAACAATCACACAACATTCGATCAAACCCAGAAACACAAACAAAAAAAGAGATTATAAATAACCAGAACATAATGAAATGTACCTCACAAAATCGATGAGAAGAAGAAGAAAAAGAAGCAATAGGTTCTTGGCGGGCAGAGCAAATCCAAGAAGAGAACTTTTTGACGATGAAAATGGCGAACCTATCGCTTTTTATAGTAACTATAATTAATAATAATTTATTTTTCTAATCCTTTTTCTAAAAATAATTTCCTTTTTCTGATTGGATGAATTGGAATTTCTGCGTGACTGGCACGGTGTCGTTCAGGAGTCTGGATGGCGTCAACAAAGGCGTACCAAAACGCGTTTTCTGGTCCCTGCTCTTTGTCGTTTCTTGGTCAACCTCACTAATTCTCCCTTTCTTTTTTTTGGTCAAAAGACGTAAAATGTCAAGTGTCAATTTTTATTTGGAATAACAAAAATTAATTGAAGTTTTATAACTTTTTTTAGAGGTTAAAAAAAGTAGAAAATTATAAACTCTATCATTTCTTGATTATTGTTTCATTATTATTTTGTCTTTTAACTTAGTTACTTGTTTTATAATATAGTTTAGTATTAAAATTAATAATTCAATTTTGATGTATGGCATGGTATTTTTTTTTTTTTGCCTTTAGGAGTGGTTGAGTTAGTAAAGTTGGGAGGCATGAGGCTAAATGGTCCTTTATTCAAATCTCCTTACTTACACTTTCTCGATCGAGCCTGTCGTACAGGACTTGCCTACTGCAGAGTACCTGGTTAGCGTGATTTGCAGGCTATTGCGAAAAAAAAGGTTTTTTTTTTAATTTATGTTTACGTAATTTATTTAAGACTTAATTACCTTTATGCTTTTAAAAAAAGATAAAATTCAATAAAAAATATAAGAAATATAAGAAGGAAGAGGTGTTAATATTCCAAACCAATTTCAAGCACAAGGACTAGTATAAAAAATAAGGATTACAAGTTAATTATCATTTTCATGATTAAAAAACTCAACTGATTCGGCCGATTTAATCGCAAAATTTTGAACTGTCTAATTTTTCAGTTTAATAAATATTATTATTAAAAGTTGATCAATTAATTAATTAGTCGGTTAATTTTTATTAATTAATAAATTCTTATAAATTAAAATTAATTAATTAATTTTCATTTAAAATATTTTTTTAATTCAACTTTAAAATTTCTTATGAATAAGGACACTGTCTTTTTATTATATATTAAATTCTTTAATTTTATTTAATTTTTAGTAAGTTTTATTATAGTCTAATTAAACATTTTAAATCTTAAACATCTTGTACAACAATTTAATTTTTTTAATATTGGTCATTTTAATTTAAAAATAAATATTCATTATGGATTTTGATTATTTTTAATTTTAAAATAATATCGTAAAAATTTTAAAATATTTTAAATTAAAAACAGATGAAATTATGTTATAATTAAATATCTTTCGATAAAAAACTAATTAAATCTTAATTTAATTTATCTTTTTTATATGATCCATATGATATGTATAATATAATAATATAACAGAAATAACTACTTGATCCAAACCTCCAGGCTCCAGCTTTGGTCGATCTAAGGACTAGGTGAAAATGAACAGATATAGGAGTAACCGCCGAATTCAAATCAACGAATCCGACCAGACCGGCGCCGGAGAAGAAGAGGAGGTAGTGGTGGAGAAGGGTATGAGGCTGAGAGCATCGGAGGGAAATGTGACGGAAAATCAAGAGCCGTTCATGGGCGTCAAGGTTCGGAGGAAAGCGTCACTTCACCGTGGTGCTAAAGGAGATTATCTTGATGTGCCTTCGCATCCCTACTTGACCAAGATTCTGCAGAAGCAAGGTCTTTTTAATCAATTTGTTAATTTCCTTGCTAATCTCCTTGAAAATGGCTGCTTTTTTAGTAGAGTAGAAACTTCATTGTTTTCTTCACAATGACAATTAGGGTTTATGGGGATTTTATAAAATTCATTGACTTGTGGAGAAATTGTTATCATAAAGACGCTTGCTTGGGGTTATAGAATGTCAGATTGTTGTTTTATTGATTTGAGGCGCAACTGTAGAGGCTCTTTTACTCATGATTTAAAAGTATAATAGGGATATTAGAATGTGAAATCCATTGACTTGGAGTTTTAGGGAGATTTGGGTTGTTGGTAGAATCTATTCTTAAACTTTGCTTCATTTGACTTCTGCAGGTGACAACCAGGTTCTGTTTGCAGATAAAGTTCTGAAATTTACTGGTACGGGGAAGATGAAGCATCGTGTGTTGCTAATAACAGACTTTGCCATCTATCTTGTGGATCCGGAGTCTGATTCTCTTAAACGAAGGATAGCACTAGCTGCTGTAGAGAAGATCTTTTTGAGTGAATTGAGTGATAACTTCTTTGCTATCATTATTCCAACTGAGTATGATATACTTATGGCCAGTACTCGAAAGACAGAGATCGTCACTGTGTTGGTAGAAGCTACAAAAAGTGCTTCAAACTATGAGCTCGATATTGTCTTCTCCAATAGGTAAGTGGCTCTTCAACTTCTCTTATTCTTCTTCCTAGAACACACTTCTGCATTTTTGGTATTTGCAATGCAAGAGTGCGGTTGATCTGTTGCGCATCCATAGATGTACTATGCAAGGTCAATGTTGGATTGTTTGCTCTTTATTGGTTCACTTAGGCCATACTAATTTTTGGCTGTCAACTTTCTAGTGCTACTGTATGCTTGCCCAGATTTGTATGGATTTTTTGTGCGAGGTCTAATTGAGTTGAGTTGAAGTGCATACACTAGCAAGAAGTTGAATGAGCTTATCAGAGTGTAATGACAATATTGATTATCATACTAACAGGACCTCACAAGGCGTATTTTTATATTTAGGTGTTGTTTGTGTGAACAGATGTTCGTGATCTTAGAACATAGGAAACTTAAATATCTAAGAATGATTTTACTTCACTTTTCTGAGACTTGCGAGTAAATTGATCGTTCTTAAAAATTCAGCTTTGAGTATAACGCATCTGCTGAGTTGGTGAAGGAAATTCAATTTGAGGAAGTTGAAGGTTAGTAATTCTATTATGTTTCTGCCTGTACTCCTCACGACATGGTAACATATTTATTGCCATTGCATGGTTAAAGCTTGATATGTTTTCACTCCTTTCGTCTATCTGGTTTCAGGTGGTGTCAAAACAAGATTTTTGAGGAAGTAAGTTTAGACTATCCGGAAACGATTCTGTGAAGAACATTTCTGAAAATCTATTGTGATTAGTTGATCGTGTGATTGAGAGATTTTCTGTTTTATTCCTTGGTTGTAGCTTTTCTTTGCTCCTGTGCAGTCATCAGAGTAAGAGCTTTGTAACTATCCAAAACCCAAACCAAATTCTTCTGAATTACCAGAACGAAACTATTTTCTTTGATTATGCTCAGATGTTCGTGACCGGATCCGATAGACAAACTAAATGGGTTTGAACTGTCAAAAAAAATTACAAGATAAAGAGAAACAACTCAAGTTTGCCCCGGTCTCAAAATTAATTATAACATGTTTAAACAAAATTATGTCACAGCTAATATACCAAGATCAGATAATGTGAAGTCTCACAGCAGTACAGAAGAAGTAAAAACATCAGCTATCTGGACTGATGATCCTGTTGAAACTGTAAGATTAGTTTCAGAAAACGGTCAGTTACCGGTACTTGATTGTCGGATTGCCTCTACCATCTTCACCACCTCAGCCATTTTTGGTCTCTTATCTGTTGTTCTTGACGCACAAGTCAAGCCTATTTGTAGCGTCTCAACCAGTTCCTCCTCAATGCCAGGGTACCTCAAGAGTTCTACATCAAACACTTCAGCGGTCCACTCCTCTCTTACCACAGAATGCACCCACCTCACCAAGTGGACAACTTCATCACCACCTGTGGCTTGCAATGGAGGCTTTCCAGTGAGAAGCTCAAGGACTAACACCCCAAAACTGTAGACATCCGAAGCTTGAGTTGCTTTCCTAATGTCTGTTACTTCGGGGGCACGGTAACCTGCTGCCCTCATGCCCACAGGAACTGCTGGGCTCATCAAGGTCATCAAGCCTGCATCTGAAATGCAGCCATAGCCTTGCGAGTTGAGGAAAATGTTAGAGGCTTTTATGTTGCCGAGGACTAGTTTGCCACCATTCTGAAAGTGGATATGAACAATGCCCCTTGCTGTGCCAATTATGATCTTCAACCTCGTTTCCCAGTCTAATGGAATCCTACCCTGCACTCTGTTACCTGCATGATTGAACGAATACCTCTTATTATCAGCATTAGGGTTGAAAAGGGATTTTCAACTTTCTGATAGATAATCTTGAACAAAGATGCAAATTTTGCCATACCATGTAGCATTGTAGAAACACTTCCTTGTTCATAGTAATCATAGACCACAAGTTTCTCATCCTTTGAATAGTAATAAGCTCTCAGTGGAGACACATTTGCATGCCTGAGATTTCCGATCAGTCCGATCTGTTGTTCAAATTCCTTCTGCACAACCGTAACATCCTTCAATCTCTTCACTGCCACAGTTGTTGCATCTTCAAGTGCAGCCTTGTAAGTGATCCCAAAACTTCCCTTTCCAAGCAACTCAGCAGATGCTCTCAACAAGTCCTCCAAGTCAAACGCAAGATCACAACCCTCAAAAAAGACAAGCTTGTTATCCTCTCCTTGAGGTTCTCCATCTTTCTTCTTCAAAGATCTTTCCTTTTTCTGCAACTTTATTGTTAATTCGGTTTTCTTTTCTTTCTTAGAGTAACAAATCATCAAAAGAGCAATGATCACAAACACCAGTGCACACCCACCTAGAGCCATTCCCAATATAGCAGACTCACTCAATTTTTTGCATCTCTTTGATGCATGGGTACTCGGTGGATGAATTGGAAGAGCTGGACGTAGAGCAGTGGTGGCATTTTCCCAGGAAAGGTTGTTACCTGAAAATGCCCAACTTGGAAAACTTTGAAGAGACCTTGGTGCAATCCCACTAAGATCATTGTTGGCTAAATCTAGCTGCTTCAGACTAGGAACATTAATGTCAGGTATATCGCCAGAAAGAGAGTTGTTGGAAAGGTTCAAAGACGTGAGGTGAGTCAAATTTGATATAGAAGAAGGAATGCTTCCATTAAAGTGATTATCAGAAAGATCTAAGATTGTGAGGTTTTCCCAAACCGAGAAATCCAAAAGCAATGCACCTGAGAACTCGTTGGACTGTAGAAAAAGTGAAGTTAAGTTCTTGAGTTGCAAGAAATCAGAAGGGAAAGAACCTGATAAAGCGTTAGATCTGAGACATAGTATCTGTACTGCAGATAGGCGACTTAAAGTGTTTGGAGGGATTGAGCCTCGAAATCCAACTCCAGGCAACCCTAGAGCTATGACCCTTGAATGGTTACTGTCACATGTCACTCCTGTCCAGTTATCACACACAGAGGAGTTCTTGTTCCAATTTACAAGATGTGAATGATGAATATTGTCGAGGAAATCCAACAATGCTTGTTTATCCTCAACTGGGTCTGCAATTGCATGCAAGGAAAGTGATCCAAAAAAGAGAATTACAGAGAAAATGAATCTCATCTTCTCTGTGTCAAAGTGGACGACCATGAGTTGAATCAAAACTGCATTTCAAGAGCATAACCTCAATATAAATCTCGGTCCCATCTGCACGAATTTATGTAGAACAATGAACAGAATCAGAGACAAAAAATAGTAACTCTCCAATGTCCTCAAGTGGTTTGTCAATTAAAGTCAACACATTTCTCAACTTTTCTGCCTAAAAACAATGACTAGAAAGATTGTTTAATTCCACAAGTAAACTTTTGTCAAACATTAACAGCATAAGCATGAACAGAGAACCCAAAAGTAGTTAGTTTCACCTAACTTTGTTTTGTCGCCGAGAAATATGACTACAAACGTGGAAAAGCAACAGAAGTAAAATGTGAGAGTTTTAAGACATCCCTTTTCAGTTTCTTAGAAACCAAACAGGGTAGAACACAAAAACAAAACAAAAGGATACGAAAAAGAACTGTCCATAGAACAAGAACATACTGAAAGTGTGCAAATGGCATGAAAAGCTGACCGAGACCCACAAGAAGACACATTCTGGACTCTCCTTTTTCTACCCATTTTTACAAATTGAGCTCTCTACAGTGAGAAGAAACTCCCATAAATGTTTGTTGAGAAAAGATGAAGCTGACTAATATAGTTCCAAAAATGTCAGAGAAGAATTTGCAGACTATATAACATTCGAGTCAAAAGCAAATTAAACTTTCAGGAGTAGTAATTGACAAGGGTGTGCAATGAGGACTGATGATTAGAGATGGTAATGATGGGATGAGCTGTTGGTTTGCTTGAAAAAGCATGTGAATCACAAGCCAATAAAGTAGAAACAATTAGATAATCATTGGTAAGAAAGAGACTGTGATCGTTTCCCATTCTTAACTAGTTTCTTTCCACTTTTATGCTTAATTACATTTCAGTGTTGTATTAATTCATCAGAATTGCAAAAGAACAAAGAGTTATATATGAAAACGGCCATTGATCATTTATGAGGTTAGTTGAGTTTATTTATTAGTTGAAGATGGTTGGTGACGTCCTACTGTCTTGAAATAATGAGACTCTCCAGTTCTGTCTCTTTGCATGCTAAATAAGCTTGACAGTGAAATTAATAAAATAAATTTTGAATAATATTTTTTAATTTAATTTTAAAATAATATTTTATGGTTCTATATATTTAAAAAACTTATAATAATAATAATAATAATAATACCTCATTTCCCCTCTATTCTCGGTGAAACCTCCAAATAAAAATATAAAAAAACAGATCATCTGTTCTTATTACTCTGTGTCTACCTTATTTTATTATAATCATCTATCTAATAAATAAGACTCACAAAAATTAGATGAATGAATGTCCATAAAATAAGATAGGCACGAAGTAATGGATCAAATGATATTAACCAAAATTCTCATATTTATTACACGACTGCTACTTGTCGGAAAAGTTAAAACTCAGACTAGATTAAATTGATATAATTAAGTTATTAAATTTTAAAAATTCAAAACTCAAATTTAAGTATTCATATAATTTTTGAATTTAATTAATAATAAATTAATTTAATTTAAAATTAATAAATTAATAAATTAATTATGTTAAATCAAACTAATAATTAAATTCAAAATTGAACTAAAATTTTCTTAGATACAAGCCTTAAAAAGCTTGGTTCGATCTAATTTAATCATTCCTAAAAAATGGAAAATTGTTTTATGAGAATATTAAAAAGTAAATTGCTTGTATATCTTAAATAACTTATTTAAAACACTTGTTTTTGTAAAATTATTATGTGAAATGTTTAATTAATATAAAAATATTTAAACTAAATTAACTTAACCTCCAAATAATTTTTTAAATGACATTTAATTTTTTTCATCTTGACAGATTTATAGAACAATTCCAAAAAATAAAAAAGGCAAAAACGACATGTCGCTCGGTCTCAACCAATTCAAAGAACGCGATATATCACGACACATGAAAATGGAAAAAAAATAAAATGAAAAATCATAAAGAAACGATAAGATGAGACAATAGATAGGAACAAGAGGAAGAGAAGATAAGAGACTATTTCAATACAAAAACCCTAAAATCTCACGATATATGAAAATTTCGCCCCTTTCTCTCTGCAACTTACAAGCTTCCGATTATCTCTCCGTCGACAACCTCAAGATTCTGTCTTTTTGTTTTTTTTTTCTTCTGTCTCTGTAAGTTATCGCTATTTCTCTTCCTTTTTAATTAGATACACGATTTCATTTAGTTATCTCGTTAAAACTCCAAAAGCTGCGATCTTTTTCATCTCAGAACACTGAAGAATTTTCAAGTGTTTGGTACTTGTGATGCTTGACCCTTGTTTGGTTGCCGAGAAATTGAGGGAAAATTAGACTGTGCAGAGATGGGGTGTTTTTGAGAAATGTCTATGAAATAGAGTGAGACTAAAACCTGAAATGATCAACACCCTTTGGTGAAAAATGTTGAATTGCTCAGGTTTTCGTTTGATTCTTGATTCAAATCTTGATGTTTTAATGATTTAGTTCGTTAAACAATGGACTGAGGTGGGCACTGATGTGCAAGTAATGTAATGTTATTAACTTGGGCTTGTATAAGGTGATACAGAAGAGGTGTTTGAGTGATAGGATGTACTGGGTTTACTCTGCACGGTCAGCTTCATGTGGACTGGCTGGGGAATACTGTTAAATGAAAGGATTCTGAAAGCTTTTGACTAAAATTTGTGCATCTTCTTGACATGTTTGTGTGTATAATCAAATACGTTCACTGTCTAGTGCTTAAAACCGTGGACCTTCGTGTAGAAGTCTTCAAACTCAATATTTTCGTATGTTCATTAACCTTTATTTCGTAGTTACAGTTATAGAACTCGTTATCTCGAATGAGTCATTGAATGTATGTAATAATCTGCAAATTATGTATTCTCAGTAAATTATTCGACTAGTCAACAGTTCGGGTCTAAGTAACAACTTCAATCCCGCTGTTTTGCAGCTCTCAGCATGTCTTTACTTCCGGTCAGCTATCCTGTTTCATTTTTCAGGATTCCGGAAAACTTTTGAAGTTTTAGGTAATGAATGCTCTAGACAACAGAATAAAATATACCTTTTCAACTTCTTACGGATGCCTACTACTTTTGTTTCGGGTGCAAGTCAGTGTGGAGGAAGTCGAAAGATAAAAATCCTATAACAAGTAAGTTCGGACTCTGAAAATACTGTCCAATAATATTCTTTTAGTGTGTGAAGTTTTGATTTTGTTTCTTTTATTGTTAACCACATGCTTGTAGTTTCTAAATATTCTAATGGCTTCAATTGATTACTTTGCATCTGCAGTCTGCCATTACAGCCTTCTTATCTCCTTTTTGATGAACTCAAGCATTGATTTCCCATTAATCTTTTTAGTTAATGGTAGGCTGTTTCTTCATTTCTAATGTACATTTCTCGACCATATGCTATCATTTGTCTCATTAAAGAGTATTAAGATACTAAAACATATTCTGATGGTACATTGATTTACTACCAGTGGTTAGAGAAAAAGACGTTTGTTGGGAATATGCTGAGAAATTAGATGGAAACAAGGTGAAATGTAGATTTTGCCAAAGAGTTTTGAATGGTGGCATCAGTAGATTGAAGCATCATCTATCCCGACTGCCAAGTAAAGGCGTAAATCCTTGTAGCAAAGTGAGAGATGATGTTACTGATAGGGTGAGAGCCATTATAGCATCAAAGGAGGATATTAAAGAGACTCCTAGTACCAAAAGGCAAAGGTCTGCAGAAATTAGATCCCCTGGAAGCATTCCTGCTACAAGTAAAAGTTTTGTACTTGTGGAGGCACCTCCGGTTGCAAAAGTTTACCCCACTGTGGCACCAATGGCTATTTCCCCATTAAGCAACCAAGAGAATGCTGAAAGAAGCATTGCTCTTTTCTTCTTTGAAAATAAGTTGGATTTAAGTGTTGCTCGTTCTCCATCTTACCAGTTAATGATTGATGCAATAACGAAATGCGGTGCTGGATTTACAGGCCCATCAGCAGAAATATTGAAGACAATGTGGTTGGAGAGGATGAAGTCTGAAGTGAGCTTGCAACTGAAAGATATAGAAAAAGAGTGGGCTACTACAGGTTGCACTATCATTGCTGATACATGGACTGACAACAAATCAAGAGCTTTAATCAACTTTTTGGTTTCCTCTCCATCCAGGACATTCTTCCACAAATCTGTAGATGCATCATCTTACTTTAAGAATACCAAATGCCTTGCTGAGTTATTTGATTCCGTTATTCAAGATTTTGGGCCAGAAAATGTTGTGCAGATAATTATGGATAGTAGCTTCAACTATACTGGTATTGCTAACCATATTCTGCAAAATTATGGAACTATCTTTGTTTCTCCCTGTGCTTCTCAATGTCTGAATTTGGTTTTGGAGGAGTTCTCTAAAGTAGATTGGGTAAATAGGTGCATCTTACAGGCACAAACAATTTCGAAATTTATATACAACAGCACATCAATGCTTGATCTGATGAAGAAGTTTACAGTAGGGCAGGACATAATAAGGACTGGCTTGACTAGATCTGTGTCTAATTTTCTGTCACTGCAATCAATGTTGAAGCAAAGGTCAAGATTGAAACTAATGTTCAGCAGCCCTGAATTTTCTACGAACTCCTCATATGCAAATAAACCACAGAGCATAGCTTGTGTTTCCATTGTTGAAGATGGAGAATTCTGGAGGGCAATAGAAGAATGTGTGGCCATTTCTGAACCTTTTCTTAAAGTTCTGAGGGAAGTCTCTGGGGGGAAACCTGCCGTGGGATCTATATATGAATTAATGACAAGGGCCAAGGAGTCAATAAGGACTTACTATATAATGGATGAGAGCAAATGTAAGACCTTTTTGGATATTGTAGATAGAATGTGGAGGGATCAACTCCATTCATCACTTCACTCAGCAGCTGCATTTTTGAACCCCAGTGTCCAGTATAACCCAGAAATAAAGTTCCTTGTATCTATTAAGGAAGACTTTTTCAAGGTTATTGAAAAACTACTCCCTACTCCTGATATGAGACGTGATATCACCAATCAGATTTTCATCTTCACACGAGCAAGCGGGATGTTTGGATGCAATTTAGCAATGGAAGCCCGGGATACAGTTGCACCTGGTATGTGTCCAACTCTCCATCTTTCTGAGCACTTGTGAGTTATGTGCAGATTTTAAACTGTATCTTGCAGCTAACATGTCTCAGATACAAAATTTATCAGTACATTCACTCATTTGTGTCATAGCAATCCCATACCAGCCCTTGTATTTTGGATAGTCATCATTGTCGTTGATGCAGCCGTGATTTTAACTATAGGATGATCATCTCTTTCTTTTTTCTGTCAGTTTTAAGCTTGAAAGGTTGGATATTTTCATCAGTGCTTCGTTACTTTGCAACTTGTTAGATGTAAAATTCTTACTTTTGGCTTGTTGTAGGTCTTTGGTGGGAACAATTTGGTGATCCTGCACCGGTGTTGCAACGGGTGGCGATCCGAATACTAAGTCAGGTTTGCAGCAGTTTTACGTTCGAGAGACATTGGAACACATTTCAGCAGATTCATTCTGAAAAACGGAATAAGATTGACAAAGAAACATTAAATGACCTCATCTATGTGAACTACAATCTCAAGTTGGCAAGACAGATGAGAACAAAACCTGTAGAACTAGACCCTATTCAGTGTGAGGACATTGACATGACCTCGGAGTGGGTAGAGGAGAATGATAACCCAAGCCCAACTCAGTGGCTCGACAGGTTTGGTCCTGCATTGGACGGAGGCGATTTGAACACTCGGCAGTTCAGTTCCATTTTTGGTGCAAATGATCCCTTGTTTGGCTTGTGACTGCACTGGTCTAAATCCTTGAGTTCCATTTGTATATCAATTTCAGTTCATTAGTGAAATATAGAAGTAGCTTGTAAGTCCAAGGTTTTTTTTTTTTTTTCACAATTTAGTACTAAAACTTGTGGAGATGTTGTGACAAGAAGGAGTAGCTTAGTTGGTTAACTCCTCACTTAAAGCCTAAGGAGATCTTGAGTTCGAGTCACCAAAACAGCCGGGGGTCTATAAGGAAACAGTCTCTGTATCTTTTAGGAGATGCGGGCATGACTGCGTACATCTTATCCTCCTCATATCCTACTTAGGCGGGAATTTGAGTATCGTTGAGTTGAGTTTACTTGTGGAGATGTTGTAATTCTAGAAACAATAACAACTTCCCAAGTTGTCTTGTTTAATATACTTTCTTAATAATAAAGATAAAATTTTTATTAATTTGGCCAGCAAAACTATACTTGAGTAGTGGTTAAACACTTTTTTCACTAAATTATTTATATGTTAATAAATCAGACTTATGTATAACTTATCATAATTTGACTCTACTTAAAATAATTATACTTGAAACAACTAACATTTAAATAAGGATAATTATATTAAAATTAACAAATGAACTGTATCTTGGGAGATTTATTATTAAATTGATAAATACGAAAGAACCACACTAAGTTGAAAATATTCACCAAGCTAAAGCTTTCTATTCTCATTTCTCACGAACAAAAAAGAATCATCATCAACATAACATTAAAAAAGCTGAGTCTTATGACATACAAGATGTTATGAAGCTACATTACTATGAAACCTGTGTACAGGAACAACCTTGGTCCAGAGTGTCCAAGTGAGGTATCCTGTGCCTTTCAGGATCTTGGATCAGATCAAATCACACTCCTGCACAAATAGCACCTGCAGGACGAAGTCTGCAGTCAATTTATTAACAAAATGGGTGAATTAGGTCATTTACATAACAACTACACATCTCGAAAGGGCCTCACAAAAGTGCCCTCCTATGATCTTAACAATATGGCCTTAGTTCAAGCAGTGTCTTAGGCATGTTGGTCAAAGCGAAAGAGAGAGACCTGATGACCGGGATAAGCAACAAAGCTTCCCTTCATCAACATGTTTAATGTCAAGCCCGATAAACCAAGATCCAGCGCTAACATCATCATGTGCATAGGTACGCAGAATAGATCTGCACTCTCCACAATTTGTGAGTTAAAATATGTCTCAATACAAGTCCTGGATTCCTAGCTTATGGAACTAGTGCAATGGACTTGTGCAAGAAAATAGTTACCTGTTTATAGATATGTATTTAGCTAAAGCTCGGGATATGACATAAATATCACCTGAAGCATGACGGAAGTACCTGTCAAATGAAAGAGAATGGCTTCCAATTTCAAATAGCAGGATAAAGGAGTGCCAAGAATTCTAGAGTATTTCCAATTAGTTGGGGAAATAAAGTTTGATGAGGGCTTTTAAAGAGTTCTTTATTAACTTACAACTCTCAGCAACTTTGAAGTAAACTTAAAGATGAAACTGGTTTTAAGGTAACTCACGACTTCTTATCACCGAATTTCCACCATTCTGGTTCATACCATTTATTACTCCTGCACAATCCAGTGGTTAGGTTTGCCAAAAAACAATCTGAAGACATCAAATTCTGATCATCTCTTATTACTGTACTATCTGTTGTCAGTTAAATCATGAGGAGAAAACTCACCGTTCGGAGAAAACTTCCCCTGATTTCAAGCAACCGATATAAACTCGAGGCTTGTCCATATGAGTAGCCAGTGTATTTCCTAGGGCATCTAAGAAGAAATGGATAAACGTCTTTACATCAACCATAATATGGGACTGACTTCTTCAAACAGAAAATGTACACAGGAAAAAGATAATTTTATTTTTAGCACGATTGAACAGCAAAATTTGAAAATGCCATGAATTTTTAGTTTATACATCTACAATAGGACTAACCAATATTCACATAAATATTTTCATTGACTTTAGCATAAAACTCTGCATCCCATTTTCCCACAGCATAAACAAAGAATAGTTCGGCTCTTTTTGGAAGCTCGTTCACATGATTGTCCTGGAGAAAATAAAAGTTTAAAGCAAAAAAAGAAGACACAAGGTTTATGGCACTTTCAAATTACGAATAAGCCTGAACATACAAGAATGATGAAGTCATTAGTTTGTGTATTTTCGTTCTCAGTATCCCTATCCAGAGTGGCCCATCGATTTGCACTACAAGACAACAAGTATTACAATCAGACAATTTCAGCATCTATCATAAGTTCCTCTTTTTGACCAGAGGCTACCTTTGTCCAATTACGAACCGAGCAATGATGCCCCTCTCATCCTCCATTTTTCAAGGTAGAACCTAAGAATCTGAAGGGTTAGTTTCGAGCTTGAAAAACAATATTCTAAAAGATAATCGAGCATTGTCTAAATCATCAAGGTTGTTTCATGCAAGAAATATATTTGAAAAAACTTAAGCAATGCAACCACAATCATATAGTTGACAAGTTGTTGACACTGAGACCAAGTATGTCAGCAGTCTCGGTAAGAGAACATCAATGTAATCTGTTAGAAAATATTTACACGTTTGTCTTCAAGAACACAGCATCCATACCGACATATTTTTCCTTAAAAGAGAAATTGTTAAGAAGCGATGGCATATGTTATAAGTTGCTGTAAGACAGAATGGCTGTGTAAGTTCTTCCTGCAATTACCCATCAATAAATTTGCTTTCAGTTGTACATTGTACAGGAAAATCATCCAAATTTGCCAAGATATCTTTGTGTTGTTTGCATTATATACTCATTCGTGAAATAGTCAACCACATGTAGGATTGTGCAATAAAGAAAGTCTATGCCAGATGAATCTTAATTTCCCACAGAAACAAACAGTATCTCACCAAACTGACAAATAAATCAAGGAAAATCGACAGGAATTGCACATTACCAGTTCCCATCCACGCCTTACGGATCGCATCCCTCTTTTTCCTGCTGCCAAACTCTGTCATTATTCCTATCACTAATAAATGACTCTTCTTTGATTGGACATCATCGTTCTCTGTCAAAAATTTTGAGGTAAAACCCTCCAGTTTAGCTGCAGCTAATTCCATACGAAGGGCTGTCAGCTTCTTTTCTTTTTCTCTAAGAAGATACCATCTAAACATCAGCAGTTCGGCATATAACAAGTAAGACTAAATTAACGATAGGCTGTCTCAGCGAAAAGATGTTAAAAAGCACGAAAATATAGAAGAAGAAAAAACAATTCATGTTACCTGCTAGCAATGACTTTCAGTGAATCATCCACTGATATAGCAGATTGTCCCTAAAACCAAAAAACAGTAATTCACTTGATCACTTCTTTTTTTTCCCCCCCTAGCAATAGACCAACTAACCAAATAAATGGACCATTAAACCAAATGCAAGAACTTGCATTACATCCAAAACTAAATCGCAATAGGGATTAACAGATGCAATTTCTTCCTGAGTAGCTGAATCCAATAAAGAAAACAGAGAAAAACAACTAGAACGATCACATTTCGACCTCAAACAGAAATCCCAGTTCTGTTAAGACCAAAACAATCAGAAACTTGCCTGTCCAGTTATTCTATCAAGCTCTTTAATCAAATAAACCCTGTTTTGCGAGTCCTGCCACAACCTGTAATCCACATGCAAACCCCAAATAAATGATCAGAAAAAAAAAAAAGAACAGAAGAATCGAACATATCATCTTCAAACATGGAAAACTATGAAAGAGTACGAGAAATAAACAATAAAGGTGACCTTCCAGCGACATAGAAAGAGGCTAAAGTTGCGAACATGGAGAGAACAAGTGTTAAAATTCTTGATCCGGACACCATAGTTGATCCTCTACTACCAGTATGCATATCTTCACTTCCTTTGTCAAATGATCATACACTCAAGAAAATCGTTCAACCAACGGTTGTTGATGAGCAAACAGGGAGTTAGTTAGCTTTTATTTCAGAATCTAAACTGCACAAAGTACGAAAGATCGTATCTTGGAGAAAAACACCGTACAACTGGAACAAATTTTGTCCTTAGTTCTTAAAAGATATGTTTGTCTTTTTCTAGGAATCAGACCCAACATCCACACTTGTTGTTGAAAACCTTGCTGACTCAATGGGCTAGGCCCATTTAAAATGCCAAGTTCTTTTAGGGCCAAAGCCCAACAAAATTTTTAGTCAAAGGTTGGACCAGAATTTGTTTTTTTAGGCGCATTTGAGGTAGGAATAACAACGTATCGGTCCGATCCAAGCCCAAAGTGATAACTCAAATTTAGTTCATATTCGAGCAATTGAATCCAACATATTAATTTTAGAATTAACCGAATTAATTCAAACTTAAAATACTAATTAATGGTATCAAACATATGTGTTTTATGTGACATTATGATAAAAATTAAATGATTGAATAGGCCTTGTTATATAAATAACATGCAATTTTATATTTTATAATAAGAACTAAATGATTAAGATACATGTTATGATCAGACTCATGTCAAAACATATATTGTTAAACTCAATATTATCATACTATTATTAGTGGTTGAGTTGGTGGAGTAGAAGATATAGGGTTAAAAGTTCCTGTGTTCGAATATTTTCACCTACACTCTTTTGATCGAGTAAACTGTTTAGGGTTTGTCTAGTACAGAATACCCAATTAGCGTGATTTGCAGACTATTGCGTCAATCTAGAAATTTATCCAATGCGTTTCTAAAAAATAGCAACGACAGATTGTTCCGTTTAAAAAAAACTATTATTGGTGATCAAAATCTCATTTATTTGTGAATAATTAAAATGAATATTTTAGAGAATTTAAACAGTCAAACACAATGAAAATAAAGTTGCAAGCATTCAATTTGTTTATAATTATTAATTTTGTCTAAATTAATTCATTTATTGATATGAGACAATATTAATTTAAGGTTGACATCAATTTGTTTGTTATCCCATTATTTGCCTTAAAGAGTGCCGGCACATCTGAAAGACATCTTGCACGTGGACAATACGTGCTGTCCATTTCCAAAATAAATGTTGTTTCATACCAATCATCTTATCATTAAAAAATAAATTGTAAAATAAGTATTATTATCTCTTTCATTTCGTATTTATCTTTTTTTTTAAGAGACGAATCTGTAGTCATCATCCTTTATATGTGTATTGGGTAAATTTTTAAATTGATATAATATTCTGCAAATCATGTCAATCAAATATTTCATACTAGACAAACTTTGTACGACAGGTTCAATCGAAAGAGCGTAGATAGGAGAATTCAAACATAAAACTTTTTAGTCTCATACCTTTCACCTCACCAACTCGATCACCCCTAAAGGATCATTTCATATTTATCATATAATATTTATAAACAATTCACTAAAATCTAAACGAACTGTGGGAATTAATTTTGAATAAAAGAGCTGAACCTTTTTAAAAAATTAGAAAAAATCTTTGATAATTAAAATTTTATTTTTTAATTTTAAAATTTCAAGAAAACCATTCTTTTAAAATTTAGTTAAAATAACGACTAAATACATATAATATAAATATTAGAGGTAAATTAATTAATAATATATACATAAAGATTTAACTTAACTTTTAAATTTAAAATACAACTCAAACTAATTATTATCATAATTTTCTAACATTAACGTAAATTTAATTTTTTTAATTTAAAAGTTAAATTGAGTTATTATAAGAGCAACGTCTGATTGATTTTCATATAATATTTATATTGCGAAAACTTTCTATTTGAAAAGGATAATTTAAAAATTACAAATATAAAAAAATAAAAGCATTTCATGTGAAAGTTTTGATTACCATAAATGATATTTAAATTAAAAATTTGTGGAAATAATTAAAGATAGCAAAATCGGCCGACCTGATTTATTTTTAGCAGATGACCCACCCGTTATTTCTAAAACAACTTTGTTTTGAAAATTTTTTACTTAAAAAAAAATGATGAGCTGAATCGGCCCTACCATTGGCATTCTTAGAAATAACGTGAATAAATTCAACAGTTTTAAGTTTAATTTTGTCTCTCTCTTTTAAACTAATTTTTTATAACATTAGGTATCTCAGCTTAGTCGGACTAATCCTAAGCCTCTAAGACTCCACCCTAAGAATTCTAGAGGATGTAAATCTGGAACCCAAGATCCCTTAGGTTCTTACGTAGCCTGTATACTTCTGCGCACAAGAAGTCGTCACATACTTGATTGGTCAACTGCTGATTGATCGCTGGCTCCTCTCAGCATCAAGTTCCCAGCAGCTCTCGAGTTCTCAAATAGCTTCAACTCCCACATTATTGCTGGAAGCGAGGCGTCCATAATCGATCCGATCAAAAAGTTTTACTCAAGAACTAGAGAATCATCAATAGGATAAATTTCTCATTTCTTCTTCTTTGAGATGACTCGAACTTAAAACCTCTTATAAAAAAGAGCCTTAATTGAAGAGGTTAAGTCATTAGACTGGTCCTCGTTATCTTCTTTCGAAAACTAATTTTAATATAAGAAAAGGTAACTCACGTGTAAAAATATTAAATTAACAACTCCTCAACTTTTCAAAAGCAAGAGATGTGGTCAGATCTTTTTTCTCCAGATGTGACGTGACAGAGTTGTCTGATATGATGGAGGTTCTTTTTCTTTGGACCGTATAAGTAGTGTGTCAATAGATACATGTGACTACGTATTATAAGTAGTGTGTTAATAGATACATGTTTCAAATATCTCTAATTAAATTGAGATTTTAAAGTTTTAAGTACATCCTAGCCAAAATTCAAAAACCAAATAAATCAATTCAAAATAACAAGTTGGAACCAAAGTGCATATACGAGAATATTAATATTTTAAGAAATGAACTAATTCGAATTATTTAATAGTAAAAATCTTGAATTGGTCAATTTTTCGGTTCTATTTAATTTAATAATATTTTTTGTAAAAAATTGATCAATTTATTAGTTAATCAGTTAGTTTTCGTAAACTAATTAATTTTTATAAATCAATTCATTTTTATTTAACAATTTCTTTTTTAATTAAACTTTAAATTTTTTAATGAATAAAGATAGTTTTCGTTAATCTTTTTTAAATCTTTAATCGATTTTATAACGATCTAATATCGATTTAACTTTTAAAACCTTAAATCTCTTTTCTTAACAGTTTAACTTCTTTCCCAATTTTTTAAACAATGAACAGTATTATTTCTCAATAAATATGCATAACTAAAAGAAAATTAAAGTATACAAACACTATCCTTGATGTTTAAATTAAATTAAACTCTATACATAACATATAATAATTACTACGGTTAAAATGCTAACAGTTCAAAATATTTATTTTTGGAAAATGAATTTATGGATTATCAGCATATTTAATGCTCAACTTTGTAGTTTTACTGTGATCTTTTGATGTTGATGCATCAATTGCTTTTAACTCATGCTTTTGGTTTATTGATTTATTTCCTAAGAAGTTAAATACACTTTAAAATATCATTTTGATGAATATAGGAAAGGAACATTATAATTTATTTTTGTGTATTAATTATTTTATGAAGTAAAATAAAAGTAGGTATTCTCAAATCTTCAATATCACCCATTCCTAACCTACATATATATTTAGTCACTCTAGATGGGGTCATAAGATTTATATACATCACCAACTCAAACCAACTTTTATTTTTTTAATAAGAACCATTATTAAGACTTGTCATTTTGACCATACGGACATATGGAGAATACTAGTTTTTTAATATTAAAACAAGTGTAAGGTAGTAATAATAATTAATAATTATGACATTAAATTATATAATTATAGTAGTTCACCTTATAATTGACAAGAGAAATATAGAATCATAGTTAAGTGATACATAAGTGTAGGTTTAGATATTTTATTTACAATTATTTTGATTTAGAAAATGAATTTATGGATTATCAACATATGTACTATTAAGGCAACTATTGGTTAGAGGACACACGGGATAACGTTATTAAGGTAGGTGACATTGTTAAATTACATTAATCGAGAAAGACTTTTCTTGTTATGATATTGATAAGTTTCAAGAGAATTGTATTATGAATTTCTAGCTTATATACTATTTACAAAATTTTATAAGAGATTAAAGATAAATAAAGATTGACTGTAGTTTAGGTTTCAAGTATGTCACCTGAGATATAAGCCCTTTTTCTTTATGTGTGCATCAATGCTCAACTCTATAGTTTTACTAAAACTATAATCTCGTAACATTGATAAATTAGTTGATTTTAACTCATGCTTTTGGTTTGTTAAACTTTATTTCCCAATAATCTAAATACACTTAAAAATCTCATCTTGATTAGTATAAAAACACTATAATTATTTTTTTTACAAATCATTTTACGAAGTAAAATATAAGTAGGTATTCTCAAATCTTCAGTAGGACCTATTCCTCACCTACATATGTTTTGAGTCCCTCTCAAATGTGGTCATAAGATTCATATACATCACCAACTCTATCCTACTCTTTTTTTCCTCTTCAAATTTGATTCTTTATTAAAATTGATTAAAGCGATTTTTTTCAAAAATTTTTTATTATTAATTCATAAAGTTTGTAGATATAATATTCTAAATAAATTATTTGATAAAAATATACGACTCAAATGATTCAAAATAAAATAATAATTTTAATTTTAATTTAAGTAAGACTTTCAGAGAATTAAACCTTATTTAACATTGAATTTAATTTAAACTCAGCGTATTTTAAATAAATTATTTAAACTGAATTTTTTATAAGAGATCAACTACAAAACAAGACAAAACCATGTACGTAAACGTAACTATGGATTAAGAAGCGAACTTAACTATGTACGTAACACTGACACAAGACAAAAACCAATTGTCGACTTACTCACATCCCTTTCCCCGTCATCTCAGTGTCTGTCACTGTTCTGTTCCTTTTTTTTTTTAAATGTCTTTATTTATTTTTAACAACAGTAATTCATTGAAAGAGATAAATAAAAATACATATTCCCACAAAAATCAGCCGTCGAACCAAATCAGTCTCCGATTTGAATAAGAAATTTAATAAAATGGATTAAAATGATTTATAATGAAATAAAATACAAATAGATGTAATATTAAAAATTATTATTTGAAAGGAAAAAAGAGTTTATAATATAATAGAGTAAAATGTTATTTGAAAGAATGATGGAATGAAATGTAATGTATTTATAATACTAGTGAATGACTATTCTACTTTTAATAGAACAAAACATATGTTAATAGATTCAAACATATATTTATAGGTATAATTAATATTATAAAAAATTATTGATGGTATATTAAATAATACATATTTATTATTTTATATTTTATCTTAAACTCTACAAATTAGAGATGACTCATTTTTATTGTTTAAGATGGAATATGATATAATGTGAAACCCTTTCCTTTTATCTTATTTCATTCCATTATATTATAAACTCTCATCTCAAATGATAAAATAATATTACATTCTATTTTATTCCATTATTACTTGCCCACTCAAATATAACTTTAGATTATGTTTAATTGGACGTAAAGTTTTTAATAAAATGAAATAGAATAAAATAGATTATAATGGAATAGAAAGTACATAAATGTAATATTAAAAAATTATTATTTGAGGATAAAGAGGCTCATAATATAATATAGTAAAATATTGTTTAGAAGAAGAGTTTATAATGTAATATAGTAAAATATTATTTACCATTTTACATTTTATCATAAATCTCTGAAATCGCAATTTTCTTATTTTTAATGTTTAACGTGAAACAAGATATAATGTAAAATTTTCTGCTTCCATCTTATCCTATTATAAATCTTCTTTTTAAATAATATAATAGTATTATCGTAACAAGCCATCCTAACATACCAATACTATACTAGGCGTATAAGTATAACAAACAAAGTTTCAGGTTAGCTCAGAATGTTAAAGACAGTGTCTTTATTTCTTTCCCGGGCACCACCACACGGTGTAATAATGGAGCTGACACTGAGACAGACATAGTAACTGGAAGAGACATGACTCACTATTTCATTCTCAACGTGCAAAAGGGTACGTACATGTTGGATTCCATATATGACGATAGGTTTGGTTGGAGCACGCATTTGGAGCTTCGTTTGGAACATTCAGGTAGCAGAAGTCTCTCTGTTTCGTTCCCCACTTCTTAAAAGCGCATTTTCTTCTCGGATACATATTCAGAATACTTTCTGTAAGGTCGATGTATGGTGTATATATATACATATGTGTGTGTGTTTTACATGTGATCTGAAATATAAATATATTTTTCCATGTTCAGCGTATTGTAACTTTACAAAGTGGACCTGGGATTTCTTTTAAAAGTTCCGTAATCAATGTAGGCGTTTATGGTTGAACTTATTATTGTAGGAGCTCAAGTGACGTGCTCTTCTATAGGTTCTTGATAACCTCTATGTGAATTCTATTCTTTATCTCTTCATATTTTCTTTTCACAAAGTGAATGCATTTGTTGTAGTCCTCTTCTGCTACCTGTGCCTGGAAATTATTTAGGTCACATGCACACTTTTTAATGATGAACACACTCCTGCTCCTCCATCAAACATGGGTGATATGATAATGGCTTATTTGAAATGAATGCATGTAAATGCTGATCATAGCAGTCAGAAATTGTCTATTCTTTGTCAGTATCTGTCTACTTATGAACTTCTCTTCCTGCTTTCTGATGAACACAATAAAGATTTCATGTAGTGTATGAGTTATTTTGAATGAAGTTTTTTGTTTATCTAGCAAGCAGGATTTTGAAGAGCAAGCATAAACAAGAAGATCATGGGGGATTTGTGGGATATCTTTTGTGGGGAATCTGGCAGCAGTCCCGTTATCAGTAGGAAGCTCTCAAGGTTCAATCTTGTCCTTTTAAGAAGACCAACTTCGTGTATTAATCAGGAATTAATCATCTGCTTTGATGTTTTGCTTCTAGTCATGCTCTTAGTAAGTTTGATAAGAAAATCATCATCAGCTTCAAGAGATAAAATGCCAAATCGATTTGAAGGCTTTTCAAATTTGCAGATAGTTTCTGCTGTTTTTAACGGCTGTCTTGGATCTGTATATTTGTGCTTGGGGATACGGAGATTAGAAGAGAAGTTGAGGAAATACCAGACTGCCTTGCCTTTGAGAATGTGGCTAGTAGTGTTGTTTCAGGGGTTCACTTGGTTGACGGTGGCATTTACCATAAGCTTTCGAGCGAAACGTCTTCCGAGGATGCAACTGCAGCTTCTGGCTGCACTTGCATTCTTGTTTGCTGGATTTGTCTGTGTTCTAAGCCTATTTGCTGCTGTTTTAGATGGAGGGATATCAGTTAAGATGGCTTTAGATGTTCTATCATTTCCAGGATCAATGTTAATGCTGCTGTGCGCATATAAAGAGCATAAGCGTGAATTGATTGATGAAAACGGAAGCATTCTTTATACCCCTTTGAATGTCGAATCCAATGATGTTACGGAGACCGATTCTATTTGTCAAGTTACACCATTTGCTAGAGCAAGATTCCTAAGTAAAATGTCATTTTGGTGGTTGAATCCCCTGATGAAAAAGGGCAGTCAACAAGCTCTTAATGATCAGGATATACCCAAGTTGAGCTTGGAAGATCAAGCAGAAACTTGTTACTTGCAGTTCTTGGAGCAACTCAATAAGCAAAAACAAGCTGAATCATCATCTCAACCATCACTCTTGAAAACAATTGTACTATGCCACATGGGGGACATTCTTGTTTCTGGGTTCTTTGCTTTGCTAAAGATGGTTACTTTATCAGCAGGTCCTCTGTTCTTAAATGCCTTCATTTTGGTTGCTGAAGGAAAATTGGGTTTCAAGTATGAAGGCTATATCTTGGCCTTAACCTTATTCCTTTCCAAGAGTTTGGAGTCCTTGGCACAAAGGCAGTGGTATTTCAGGTCCAGGCTTATTGGATTGAAAGTGAGATCTTTGCTCACAGCTGCAATTTTTAAGAAACAATTGAGGTTATCTAATGCAAGTCGGTTGATGCACTCGGGTGGTGAAATTATGAACTATGTCACAGTAGATGCCTATCGAATTGGAGAGTTCCCCTACTGGCTTCATCAGACATGGACAACAAGCCTCCAACTCTGCTTGTCTTTGGCAATTCTCTTCAATGCAGTGGGACTTGCAACTTTTGGGTCGTTATTGGTTATAATACTCACTGTCCTGTGCAACACTCCACTTGCAAAGTTACAACATAAATTTCAGAGTAGACTTATGGTTGCTCAGGACGAGAGGTTGAAGGCTAGTACCGAGGCTCTGGTTAACATGAAGGTGTTGAAATTGTACGCTTGGGAGACCCATTTCATGAGAGTAATAGAGAAGTTAAGGAAGGTAGAGCATAAATGGTTATATGCAGTGCAGTCACTTAAGGGATATAATAGCTTCCTCTTCTGGTGTTCCCCTGTTTTGGTCTCCACTGCAACTTTAGGGGCTTGCTATTTCCTGAAAGTTCCTCTACATGCTAATAATGTATTCACTTTTGTTGCAACTCTACGTCTAGTACAAGATCCAATCAGAACTATTCCTGATGTCATTGCAGCGGTTATTCAAGCAAAGGTAGCCTTCACACGTGTCGTGAAGTTCCTCGAGTCTCCCGAGTTTCAGACTAATAACGTTCGGAAAACACAGAACACTCAGGAACTCAGCCATGCTATTGTTATAAAATCAGCAGACGTTTCATGGGAAGAGAATCCATCAAAACCTACACTCAGGAATCTGAACTTAGAGGTCAGGCTTGGTGAAAAGGTGGCCGTATGTGGAGAAGTTGGCTCAGGAAAATCAATACTTTTAGCGGCTATTCTTGGAGAAGTTCCAAGTACTCAGGGAACTGTAGGTGTTTTACCAACATTTTTTGCATTGGAAGTATGGATAGGTACCAGAAAATGAGGTTGGTTGTTCCTCTATTGTTCTTTACTGACAAATTACCATATTGATGTTTCTGTGACCTACAGATTCAGGTTAGTGGGAGGATTGCCTATGTTTCTCAAACAGCTTGGATTCAGACTGGAGCCATACAAGCGAATATTTTGTTCGGGTCTCCTATGGACAGGCAACGATATCAAGATTCACTTGAGAGATGCTCATTATTGAAGGACCTTGAGCTTCTTCCACATGGAGATCTGACTGAAATAGGTGAAAGAGGAGTCAATCTTAGTGGTGGTCAAAAGCAGCGTATTCAGCTTGCTCGTGCTCTCTATCAGGATGCTGATATATATCTGTTGGATGATCCATTTAGTGCTGTAGATGCAGAAACTGCAACGTCCTTATTCAATGTAGTTAGAGATTCTTAAGATTTTGCTACTTGAGAGTTTTAATGGTTGTTCTGATCACAAAGAAAATGGAAATTTTGGCAGGAATATGTCATGGGAGCACTTTCAAGGAAAGCAGTCTTGCTTGTGACACATCAAGTTGATTTCCTACCTGCATTTGATTCTGTACTGGTCAGTATTGATTTCAGATTTCACTGAAAGAAATCATGGTCCTATTAATTAGTTTTATCAGATTCTCCAATGCTTTCTCTCATTTTCTGCCACAGTTTTGCTTGATTTATAGTCATTGATTTGAGTTAATTTTGTTAACAGTTGATGTCAGATGGGGAAATACTTAGAGCTGCTCCTTATCATCAATTATTGGTCTCAAGTCAAGGATTTCAGGAGCTTGTCAATGCACACAAAGAGACAGCAGGTTCTGACAGGCTCACAGGGGTTGCTGCTCATGAGAAAAAAGGATCATCTTCCAGTGAGATTAAGAAGGACTATGCAGAGAAGCAATTTAAAACATCAAAGGGAGACCAATTGATTAAGCAGGAAGAAAGAGAAGTTGGGGACGCAGGGTTTAGTCCTTACATTCAGTATCTGAATCAAAACAAGGGATACTTGTACTTTTCCTTGGCTATTCTTACTCATCTTACTTTCGCTATTGGTCAGATTACACAGAATTCTTGGATGGCAGCTAATGTTGATAAGCCTAATGTTAGTACACTTAAGTTGATTGTGGTCTACTTGATCATTGGATTTGCTTCAATGCTCGTTTTGCTTTCTAGATCTCTTTCTGCGGTCATTATGGGCCTTCAATCATCAGAATCCTTATTCTCACAGCTACTAAAATCTCTATTTCGTGCTCCCATGTCTTTCTATGACTCAACACCTCTTGGAAGAATACTTAGTCGAGTAAGTATCGATAAAGACAGTATGTTGTTCCAATTAGATGGATGATCTGCAACCAACTAACTCTGTGCTTTTTCTTATTCATTCTTAGGTCTCATTCGATCTGAGTATTGTCGATCTCGATGTTCCATCTAGCTTAGTCATTGCTGTTGGGGCCACTATAAATGCTTATAGTAATCTTGGAGTACTTGCTCTTGTTACCTGGCAAGTTCTGTTTGTCTCCATTCCCATGGTGTATCTGGCAATTCGATTGCAGGTACTAACAATTTCATCCTCAGTAGAATTTGCACTCCTTGAGAAGTATATAAACAGGCACTTCCTGTTTTATTATCCTGGTCTATCTCAGGATGGACTGTTATGCATATTTAATTTATCCTCTGAAAATTTTGAATGTTGATGATTTTCATTCTCTATATCTTACAGAGATATTACCTTGGATCGGCCAAAGAATTGATGCGGATCAATGGCACAACCAAGTCCTTAGTAGCAAATCATTTAGCTGAATCAGTTGCTGGAGCCATGACAATTAGGGCATTCCAGCAGGAAGATCGCTTCTTTGCGAAGAATCTTGAACTAATTGACACAAATGCTAGTCCTTTCTTCCATAGTTTTGCTTCTAATGAATGGTTGATTCAACGGCTAGAATCGGTTAGCGCAACTGTTCTTGCTTCTGCTGCACTTTGCATGGTGTTGCTTCCTCCTGGAACATTTAGCTCAGGTGAGTATCACATTTATGCAAGCTGTTTTTCTTTTGACTGGTTTCCTGAAGAACTGTCATAACAAGTAATCCTATCACCCCACAGGATTTATTGGAATGGCACTTTCCTATGGACTGTCATTAAACATGTCCTTGGTTATGTCGATTCAATACCAATGTATCATTGCAAATTATATAATTTCTGTCGAGAGGCTGAACCAATACATGCATATAACAAGTGAAGCTCCTGAGATCATAGAAGAAAACCGTCCCCCACCCAATTGGCCTGCAGTGGGCAAAGTGGATATCTGCGACTTGCAGGCAAGTTTTGGTTTTCTCGTTTGATGTCAAAAATGACAATCTGGAAGGTTTTAATTGTTCTGAGAAAGTTCTTCTTAAGCAGATCAGGTACAGGCCAGATTCTCCACTTGTACTTCGAGGGATTAGTTGTAAAATCGAAGGCGGTCACAAGATTGGTATTGTTGGAAGAACTGGTAGTGGAAAAACTACTCTTATCAGTGCTCTATTTCGTCTGGTGGAGCCTGAAGGAGGAATGATTATGGTAGATGGCATTGATATCTCTAAAATTGGGCTTCATGATCTGAGATCACGGTTTGGAATAATACCTCAAGATCCTACACTTTTCAACGGGACAGTGAGATACAATTTGGACCCTTTATCTCAACACACTGATCAGGAGATCTGGGAGGTCAGTTCCTACTCCCTGTCTTCTCCAGGAATCAGGACTTTATTTTCTAATTTCATGCCTTCTGATAGAGAGTTTTGCTTGTACATATGTAGGTATTGGGAAAATGTCAACTTGGAGAGGCCATTCAGGAGAAAGAGGAAGGTTTAGATTCTTTAGGTAAGCTTAGGACAGTACTGCCAACATGGGCCCCAATAAATTTTTTTGTAGGTTCGAGTCCTGTCTGAAGTTTGATTGGGTTTCGAGTCAAAATTCAAGCTTCAGGCAGGTCCGAGTAGAGTTCAAAACCTGAAAATTTTTTCTTCTTGCCATTGACTTTGGGCTCGTTTTGCCAAGTCTACTTAAGCTTTTTAGTTGCTTGCTAGACTACTAAATTTTTGGGATACAGTTGTGGAAGATGGATCAAATTGGAGCATGGGACAAAGGCAACTTTTCTGTTTGGGACGTGCCCTTTTGAGGAGGAGCCGGATACTAGTGCTTGACGAGGCAACTGCATCCATCGACAATGCAACTGACTTGATTTTGCAGAAAACCATTCGAACCGAATTCGCAGATTGCACTGTGATCACAGTAGCACACAGGATACCAACAGTTATGGACTGCACTATGGTTCTTGCCATGAGAGATGGTGACCTTTCATTCCTCAAACTTGTCTATTTAATGCATCTTCATTCGAAAACAGAAATTTAGAAATGCATTGATGAGTTTCTGTTCTAATCAGGAAACATTGTGGACTATGATGAACCCCAAAAGTTGATGAGAATGGAAGATTCCCTATTTGGACAACTGGTGAAGGAATACTGGTCTCATTTTCACTCTGCAGAATCACATTGAAATCCATCACTACTTGTACATTCATATACATTGAAATCCATCACTACTTGTACATTCATATATTTCAGACTTGGCGAGCAGTTATTTGTTTTTTTTTTACAAGTCGTTTGGAAATTTTTGAATTGGATTTAATTATATTTGTGGGATTGTATTAATTCGATTTACACTGTTTAGAATAAATCTATAAATATTAGAATTCAATTCAATTACATTATTTGGAACATAATAAAAATGAATGCAACTACTTTATATGACTTTTTTATCCTTAACTAAAAATATTATGTAATTAATGTGTGTGTGTTTTGTAGTAATTTGTATATTTATGATATGTATATTTGGAAAAAGAATTTTTAATATTTTAAAAAGAATTGACTTTTCAATTCAGAATTCAATTCACATCATTTGAGATGTGAATTGAATTCATAAAGAAAATGAGATTTAATTACGTGGTTGAATTCAAGTTATCTTCTTTTTAGCATTCCAAACGCATGAATTAAATTTAGTTACATAAAATTAATGAATTGAATCTAATTCATTAGTTTCTAAACACCTCATTAATTTAGTTCTATTCTTCAAGTTTCATAAGTTATGAAATAACCTGCAAGCGCTACTTGAATCGAGTTCGCCACTTGAAGTCATTGTATGAACTTGTAGAATTGCATAATTTCGTGACCAACTTAGTTTGATTGGTCATCATGATTTAGAAGTAGTTTTTATTTTCTTTATTCCTGAATTTGAACTTGACAAACTAGACTTGGGATTGCTTGTCCGTTGTTATAAAAAACTTGTATGATCAGAGAACTGATTGTAATATGAAACTTATCAAATTTCCAAGTTGAATTACTGTAGAACATCATTGTTAAAGGTTCTTACTTTTTTTGTTAATCATGGAATGCCAATCTTTAAGTTGAAATCAATTCTTCTTCGTCACTATTATTCTCATTGAAGTGATACTTAGTACAGTTGTTAAATGGAATTTTATTATAATGTATCATAAATCATGGCAAGGCAAACATTTCTCGATAAATGTGAATGGTTGTTCTGATATCTAAAGCAATTATAGTTGACCAAATTAATGATACTTGGTTTCTCAAAAAAAATACAAATATCTACTAGAAAATCCAAGTCTATTGCAGTGACACTGATCTGTTCTTGTTTTCTTAATTACATTTCGCGTTACAGATTAGTATTTGTCGTGCAGATTCTCGCAGACTTCATGCCAGTAATTGAGTTCCTCAATATCCTCGGAACAGTTCATATTGCTATTAATTTATACTAATTTAGATCGTGACAACGAACATAATTCTGTCCCAAGTTTCGTGTCAACCAGCTGATGTAGACATGCTCCTTCCTGCATCTAAAGAGTTCTTAAGCTTTTGAAACTTCATGACCGGGTTTCAGTTTCTCTTCCAAGCTTGAAGGAAAAATCAATGGCTAAAGCTTCAAAGTTGTTTTGACATTAAAAGGAAAGAAAAGATCAAACCTTTTCACCAATTTCAAGGTAGTGAAGTTTTCTTTACAGGTGTTAAATTTATCCTCCAAGCTTTCGTTCACTTCTTCAGTGAATGCTCTTATGTTCTATCCTACAATCACACATCTCCGGCTTCCTAGCTATTCAGGCTTCTGTTTCCAAACGGGTTCCTATTTGCTCTAACATCTTCTGCGAGAAAACAGTATGTTGGAACGTGCACTCTAGCATTTTCATTAAAAAAGCAGTCTGTTGGCACAGACGCTCTAATACCTTTGACGAGAAAATAGCCTGCTGATTATTAGAGATAGAAAATTCAAGACCAATGAATCCAAGAGAAGTGGTGGACAACAGTGAGGAAAGGAATAACAGAATTTTGTTTTGACAACATGTACTGTTGTCTTGTAACCTGTACAATTGTCTTTTGACAGGTCATAGTTTGTTACAACGACATATATTTATTTTCCCTCCTAATGATTGAATAAACAGAGCTTCTGGTTTATCATTTCTCACTTTCCTGCTCTCGTACACCCTGATACTATTCTACTATATCACCATTTTCTGACTTGGTACCAAAGTTAATCCTTCAAAATGAGTGACCTCATCTCTACATCCTCGTCACAATTCTCTGTTGCAAATTTCAGCTTCACTATTCCCACAAAATTGGAGTTGAATAACTATAGAGTCCGGCGAGCCCAAGTTATACCACCCATTCAAGCAAAGGATCTTGAAGGATTAATTGATGGAAGCAGACCATGTCTAAGGCGCTTCATCACCCAAGCCCTGAATCCACAGAAAGTGTAAACCTTCCCAACCCAGACTTTCTAATCTGGAGAAAATAAGATCAGACCTTACTAGGTTGGCTTCTGTCTATTCTATCGGAAGGAATCTTGAAAAAATTTTCAAGTTGCAACTCGTTGTATGAGTTGTGGTCAACTCTTGAGCAACTGTATGAAGCATAGTCACAATCTCAGATTCTCCATCTCAAAATGCAACTGCAAAATACAAGAAAGGGGCAACTCACGGTAACAGATTACTTTGAAAAAATGAAAGATATAACAGATGAGCTAGCCCTTGCTGAATATCAAGTTCCAGAAACTTAGCTGGTTTTTTAGATCCTTAGAGGCTTAGGTATCGAGTTTAAGACAGTAGTATCAATAGCCACCTCACTCAGAGAAGTACCAAACTTACAAGAAACATTTACATTGATTTTCAACCATGAAGCCAGACTCGCTAGAATGCATACCAACTCAGCCATGGAGATGTAAAACAGTCAGTCACTGCGTTTAACAACAATTAGAGGAACTTTTATCCCCACTCTGGTCAGAATCAACGAAATCGTGGAAGAGGAAAATCCAAAAAATCAAGTAGCAGAGGAAATACAGGAATTAAACCAACTTGTCAAGTATGCCTTAAGTATGAACACTTAGCCAACGATTATTAGTACAATTTTGATAAGTCATTTACTCCCTCAAAACTCTTTTGCTCAGACTAATCAGAACTAGAAAAATTCTCTTAAGTTTTTGCAACAAACTCAAGTCACCAAAACACTGCTCCTGGCTATTCTCAAACCGATTACTCAAGTGACAGTAACTGGTACATAGACAGTAGAGCAACCAGCCACATCACGAATGACCTGAACAACTTAAGTGTTAATTCAGATTATCGTGGACTAAAAAAAATCGCAGTTGGAAATGGACAACTTCTACAGATAACACACTTTGGCGAAATTGTCCTGAACTCAATTCCTCTCAATAATGTACTTGTGATTCTTGGAATTACCAAAAATTTGCTAAGTGTGTCCAAACTGATTAATGATTCCAACTGCTATGTGATATTTCATGGAAAATTTTGCCTGATAAAGGACAAGAGGGGAAGGACCTACTCAGAGGAGTAGCTGATCATGGTCTCTGTTGTGCAGAAACGCTAATCAATTTGGAGTGGAAAATAAACAATAACAAGAACACCAAGATTTTTATACTGGTTCAGCAATACCTACGTTCAGTTTGGAGACGACTGAGTATTTCACTATAATCAATGAGAACATATAATAGTGTTTATCACTCAATTTTTTAAAGACCCAAATTAATCCAAGCTCACACACTCCTACTAGGAAGAGAAAAAACTGGAAAAATACAAAAACCATCTCTCTCTGAAATTTCTCCTTGCTATTTTCTCTCTTTTGATGCAACTCTCTCTCCTTTTATCTCTTCCTCTAGGCTCTCTTAGTTTTTTCTGCTTTCCCCTCTCTGCTGCTGCTGCTTCTCTTATATAGAGAAGTCAATGAGTGAAGGCCAGCTTGTTGCACTGAAAGTCACCGATTTTAAGCCACCATTTTTGACCTTGAAATCCACCGATTTTAAGCCACTATTTTTGAACCACCATTTCTGACTTTTATGAGTTTGAGACAATAATCAACAATCTCCACCTTGGCTCAAACTTTCGAAGTGAAAACTCCCAATGGTCATCTCCCAATCCCCTACGGGGCAATCAACAAATTTTACAAATACCAATCAAGTCTAAGCAATGCTTAAACTTGAGCAAAGAAACTGGTTTTGTCAACATATCAGCAGGATTTTCAGCGGTCCCAATCTTCTGAAGAAGAATATCTCCCTCAGCAATAATTTCACGAACAAAATGGAACCTCACATCAATGTGTTTTGTACGTGCATGATGAACTTGATTCTTCGCTAAATGAATAGCGCTCTGACTGTCGCAATGAACATCCACATGGTCCTGTTGGACCCCTAAATCATCGAGCAACCCTTGAAGCCAGATGGCTTCTTTAATAGCCTCTGTTACTGCCATGTATTCTGCCTCAGTAGTCGACAAAGCAACTGTAGATTGCAAGGTTGACCTCCAACTCACTGG